>MCFL01000043.1:0-208218 GCA_002102555.1 Catenaria anguillulae PL171 | reverse complement strand
TAACCTAAACCTAAACCTAAACCTAAACCTAAACCTAAACCTAACCTAAACCTAACCTAAACCTAAACCTAAACCTAACCTAAACCTAAACCTAACCTAAACCTAAACCTAAACCTAAACCTAAACCTAAACCTAACCTAAACCTAAACCTAAACCTAACCTAAACCTAACCTAAACCTAACCTAAACCTAAACCTAACCTAACCTAAACCTAAACCTAAACCTAACCTAACCTAACCTAACCTAACCTAAAAACGGACCCTCTTGATAGATGTGGGACATTTCGCCGGCCTCTTGCTCAAGGTCGCCATGCTGGGAATCAACGTGGTCGAGGAGACTCGAAACCATCGAGATAGACGGCTGTTTGTTCGTCGAGGCAGTGGGATGCACAGAATCAATCGCAGGAGAGTTATGGGCAGAACCGAGGTCATGGGCAGCAGCAGCGGCAGTAGGGTCCTTAGATGTTTCATCAACCTCTGCCGGAGCATCATCAGCAGCAGCGTGTTGGATTTTGTTTTCAGTGTTCCCATTTGGCTCCAACAGGAGTGGGCGTGGGAACATGGAGTTGCGAGACGGGCTGGAAATGGCCCCAGCAGAGCGGGCAGCGTTTTCCATGGTGCGTGGAATCGTAGTATGTGTCAGGTTGGCGAGCTGGACGACGAAGGACAACGTTTCATGGAACATGGAAATGTCTCACTGGATGAAAGAGCAGTGGGAAGTCACAGTAGACGCGGATGGCAGTGGCGCTACAAAGTGGCGCCTGGAGCATCTGCAGCCGATGTGTGTGGTGGCGGCTTGCCAGCGCGGGTATCAATGGTATCAAGCCTATAGGACAGATTGGTGTCGCGGGAATCCACTTTTGGTTCATCAGTGATATCGCAGTTCCAAGTTTGTGGCCAACACCTGATATCACCATGGAAATTATAATCCTGGCTGCTGACACTGCAGTATCTTCGCGATATGAAATATTTGGTATGAACGTCATATAATATCACTATATTCTATATACTCATTTAATGCGGGGCGCGGTATGTAGAGCACACAAGAGACAGGGTCGGCTGGTGCGCGTGCGCGTGCGATGCCCAGTCTAACTCAATTCCTTCCTTTCCAGTTATGGCCTCTGAATTCACGTAACTGTAAATTAAAAATAAGTTACCGTATTATTCTCATTCAGGGCTTTCTATCCATCTCAAAATTTTGTAGATTGGACAGCTTTTATGTTTTGGCTCTAACTGGATTTAATGCGGGGCGTGTTATGTAAACACACCCATGTCGAGTGCAAAACGACAGCAGCTGGGTAAAATGAGACGGAATGGGCCACAATAGGCTGAAAGCAGCAGTCGCCACTCGCCAAATCCATGCCAAGCGGATCTATTTGGGCAAGCGATGAGCGAGCAAGGGGCATAAAACAGCAGGGGCACACGCAAATGATGTATCCAACGGCATAGGATGGTGCAGAAAAACAGCGCGGTTCCAATGGTATGTTGGGCGTCAATGTAGCGTGTGAATTGATTGAGGGCCGCTAGTGGATGCGCGATTGGGAAAAAATGAACGGAAACGCGAAACGTGTGGTACGGCAACAATGCAACTGCGAATCGAGGCAAACCATAATGGGATCTGGTAGAAAAAAAGTACGGCGAATCCAATGGTATGTGGGGCTTGGCGATCGGATGGGTATTGGGTGACATAATTGGGGGGTCACGTTCAAACGGTCGCGAAATCGGGAAGTGACAATGAAATGGCAAAAAGGGAGGCGATCGATGCGGGCAAACGATGGAGGTGGTGCGGAACAACACGGCGGATCCGATGGTACTCATGGCAGGAATGTAGCAATATAATTGGCCGAGATAATGGGTTAGGTACATGACGCAAAAACGAAGATGACCCGATCGGGTCATAGCAGGTGTCAAAAGATGCAGGAAAGCGAGAGGGCATAGGATCCGTCGAGATGTGGCGCAGAATCAAAAGTCAAGTGGGTGAAAAAGTGAAATAGCAAGATGGTCGGACCAAACATGGGTCCGATCGGCATGTTGGACAGGTTGGGCGGGCAAACAGATGTCACCAGAGCATGTAGCTGGTCAAATTGCATGGAGTTGTATCGGGAAAACGCATGGGTTGCATGGCTTGAAGCGAAGCTTCGCCTGGCCGCCAACGATGAGCCGCAAACGTTGAGACGCCAAATCTCGCAGCGGCCCAAAGTGCTGAAAGACAACAATACAGGGTGCCGCTGGCTCAAGGACGTGCGCATGTGGGCCAAGGAGAGACGAGTTGGGTCCAGATTTCGGCAACGACGACAAAGAGTCAGATAGATATCGGAACCAGCCATGGCGAATCAGGCCACGACAATAGAAGGTTGATACTCTGCGGGGCGACGCAGGATCACTGGTGCTGAGCGAGGGGATAATAGAGAATGGGCGAAATGGCGGGCACATGCGCGAATGCTAGAGAAAAAAAAAAAAAAACATATACACCGACGGTCAATGACGAACGGCGCAATTTGTGACCACGGCGCTGGGTGCTTCTCGATACTGGCAACGAGGGCTATCCATGGAACCGTCGGAAGGACCTGGGCGTGGCCTCGTGCGTGCGCTGCAACCTCGGCCAAATGTTTGACACAGGACGAAAAAGTGTCAGATTCTGGAAACGGCCGCTGAGGCGTGGGCCGCGACTATGGAGCGGTACAGCTGTGCGAGGCAGTTCAAAATCGTCAATCCAATGAGCGAAAAGTCAAGAATTGACGCAAGGCCGGGCATGTGCATGCACCTTGAACGTGAACAAACACTGCGGACGATGGCCAACGACGAACGACGCACTTTGTGACCGCGGCGCTGAGTGCTTCTCGATACTGGAAACGAGGACTATCCGCGGAACCGTTGGACGGACCTGTACGTGGCCTCGTGCGTGCGCTTCGACCACAGCCAAATCTTCGGGACGGGACGAAAAAGTGTCAGATTCTGGAAACGGCCGCTGAGGCGTGGGCCGCGACTATGGAGCGGTACAGCTGTGCGAGGCAGTTCAAAATCGTCAATCCAATGAGCGAAAAGTCAAGAACTGGCGAAATAACGGGCATGTGCTCATACCGTGGACATGAACAACATCTGCGTACAACGGCGGACGACGAACGGCGCACGTGGCAACGGCGCACGTGGCAACGGCGCTCTTGGTGGTGCGTTCTTTCGGAAACGACGGCTATCCGTGGAACCGTCGGACGGACCCGTACGCCAGCTTGTGCGTGGGTGACGTTTGGGGACAAATATTGGCACAGGACGAATAAAGTGCCAAATTCCGGCAACGGCCGCTGAGGCATGGGCCGCGACAATGGGGTCGGTACAGATGTGCGAGGCAACGCAAAATCATCAATCAATTGAATGAAAAATCGAGAAATGACGCAACGACGGGCATGTGCGTGCACCTTGAATGTGAACAAATACTGGGGACGATAGCCGACGACGAACTAAGCCCTTTGTGCCCGTGGCGATTGGTGCCGCTTGATACCGGCAACAAGGGCTATTCTCTGAGCCCTTGCAAGGACCCGTGGGCCCATGAGCAAGCATTACCAGCGAAGGAAAACGAAGAATAGCTGCATTGACGGATTTGGTCATGACGGGAACACATAGCGTGCACAGCCCGTGGCCATGTTAAGCGCAGGCATGAGGGCCGGTGATGCTGGCCGAATGTGCGCCGATGATGGATCTGTGCACATGGGCATGTACATGTGCATTGGGGTTATAGCTTGTCCCATGTTGCCGTTGTCGTACGAATCGGCTCGTGGTGGGATCGGATGGGAGGAGTGGATTGCCAATCATTGCATTCTTTCTTCATTGGATGTGTCATGGATGGAGGCTCAGATAGATTTGAGAGCCAAAGAGAGCCAAGAGAAGAAAAGAGCGATCGAGCCATTTGTGACCGAGAGAACGAGAGCAATTCAAAGCAAGAGTGAGCGAGACGATGGGAGTGTTCACTGCAGTCAACGTGGCTGGTGCGCGTGCAATTCCCAGTCTAACTCGATTCTTTCCTTCCCAGTTATGGCCCCTAAACTCTCGTAACTGTACTTGAAAAATAAGTTACCGTATTCTACTCAACCAGGGCTTTCTATCCATACCAAAATTTTGTAAATTGGACAACTTTTATGTTTTGGCTCTAACTGGATTTAATTCGGGGCGCGGTATGTAACCTAACCAGGGCAAATCAACAGCAAGCATAAGAGGACAAAGGAAGATTACACCACAGTGCAGGGCGCTTTACGTATCCTGAGTTGCAAAGAGTCTTGTTGAGGTTGGATAGGGCAGTTGGACTTGCTGAAGCATAGTCCATTGTGAGTCCAATTACCTTGTTGAGGCCGACGTCAAAAGAATCAAGAACATCTTTGAGCAATTGAGCAATATCAAGACCAGTCTTGGCAGTAGTTTGCTTCTGAATCTGAGTGTCGAGTAATGGCGTGTCATTGGAAGCGTGTGTGAGAGACTGGTTCGAAGGAGAATCGTAATGACAAATTGAAAACACATACACCTCGGCGGCATAAGCGACTTGAACGCGATCCACCAGTATTCCCAAGGCGCTGGGCCGGTCGTTGAGCGGAATCAATCTTGAAAGAAACGGGATAAGTGTTGTTAGTATCGAGACATCCACAGCCGCGGCAAACGCGGGAATCGGAACATAACATACATGGCAGCTCAACAAGAATTGTGCCAACAAGCCCGGAGTCCCAGGACAACCGTCCAAGTGGCTCGCAGCAGTAGGTGTGGACGAAAACACACGGATTTTGTGTAGGCGAAACTGAGGTCGCCCACAGGGGACTGTTGTGGTTAGGTGGGAGTGTTGACCGGCGGCGCATGCCCAATCGCGGGCGTGACGCCCTGTTGAACAATGGGTCGCTTGATTGTCCATGGCGTTGGTGAGCCAATGGTGCGGTTTGCGAGGTACATTGGTGTCAATTGCCTGTCGGGTGTTACTTGTGACGAATCGGGGGTGGTGGGATTGGATGGGAGGAGCGGATCGCCAATCATTGCATTCTTCCTTCATTGGATGTGTCATGGATGGGGCTCGATAGATTTGCGAGCCAAAGAGAAAAGAAAAGAAATGAGCGAGCCAAAGCAAGACCAGATGGTGAGGTGTGTTCATACCTGGCTGTGTTGCGTGCGGCGTTCCCATCTACATAACTCGATTCTTTCCTTCCCAGTTGTGTATGGCCCTGAACTCACGTAACTGTACGAAAAAAATGGATTACCATATTCTACTCATTCAGGCTTTCTATCCATGCCAAAATTTTGTAGATTGGACAAATGTCACCTAAACCAAAAACATCGTATGTTACCCTGGAGAAGAGCAAGGCAGAGCAAGGACAAGATGCACAATTCAGTTCTGTATATATCATCTGATACTATGAATATGCACGAATATTCGCCCAAGTCGCAGAGTGTAAAGTGAAGGGACTAGGCATGCAGCAAGTCAGTCGAAGCGAAAAGGAATGTAAGGGAAAGTGCAAAACATGTAAGAAAAAAATCAGCAAAACTCATTTGGAAGCAGCCTCGGCCTGCTCCAACACAGCCTTGACCCCCAGCTTTGCCCTCAACGTTGAGCTCGCACTGCTCAAGTACCCTGTTGCCAACGCCCGCGACACTAGGCGAGTGCCAGACTCGACATCCATGGCAATGACAGGGCGTCGGTAGCCATTCGCTCCTCCTGCACTGATCCTTGCCCATCCGCCGCCTCGGCCGTGGTCGCCACCAACTGCTCCATGCGGTTGCGCAACCCAACCAAATCTGCACTCGCCATGTACGCCGCCAAGCACGCCTCAACCTTGGCCAGCTCGAACGGATCCTCTTCCACCTCCTCCCCGTCAACTTGACCTTCCGCTTGGGTCCGCTGCATCTTGGCGGCGACATGGTGCTGCAACACGGCAAATACAAGCACCGAATTCCTCACGCTGTCAGCGTGGAACGCGACCAGCTCGTCTCCAGGCGTTGCATACGACGCCGGGGTCCACCTTGGCTGCCGCCGACACTGCGCTAAACATGGACTTGCGCCTGAACCTGACTTGAGGCGAGTCGGGCGACCGCGCAGCGGGCACGGCGACCAAGTCGCCCGATATCCCGTCCTGGTCGCAAGTCGGTCCAAACACAGCACGTGGTCACGCGACAGTCGGGCACATCGTGCACCACAGTCGCCTCATGCTCAAGCGCCCAGCCCGTGGCTTTCACCACGGCAATGGTCGAAGGCGAAACTTGGCGCGGCTCCAATGCCATGAGGTCAAATGAGCAAAAACAAGGTGCACTGTGACCGCTTGGTTGCACGTGGAATGTGGCCGCAAACAGATCCTTGGCGTCGGCAGCCGATAAGGGCGACATTGAGTTGCGGCGTGTGCCATTGGTGGAGGAACGACAAGGTACGGCTCGAGATGCGCGTGCGGGACCACATCGGCAGGAGTCGAAACGAGTGACGAGACAATGATGCGCTGCTCATCCAAAAATGGCCGCCGCAAGCAACGGGCACCCGCTCGCGACATGCTGCGTCACCCACAGCTCAAACACTTGCCACACGGCAAGCACGAGCGGGAGACCGACCTGGAGTACTTGCCGCTTGGTTGGGATCACGGCCAGTGTTTCTGTCGACTGGTCCTTGAACTGATTGCTGCGTGCCGCCCTGTCTGACGCGGTTGTGGGCATGGGCTCGGATTGCTGGGCTTTAGGGGCACGGGCGGGTCATGCAAGTGCAGCTCGTCGTCAAACAAGTCGGACCGGAAAATGCCGCTATCAGGAAGGACCCAGTCAACTGTGGACGGCGCCCAATCCAGCGGGGCACCAGACGTGTTGTTACCGTTCATGGATGATGAGGGCGAGGTTGCTGAAGGCGCTGCCTGAGGAGCAGCAGCAGTGGCAGCTGCAGCAACAAACGAGGATGCGGTGGGTGAAATGATGGGTGGCCCACACCCATGTCTTGCTTGGACAAGCGCGCCGACAGACTCAAAATGCCTTGAATGTGCTTGGCAATTGATGGCCGCTTTTCCGCAACGGCAGCCCTGCTACTACCTGGCACCCGAAGCGGTGACGACGAGCGCTTGGTTGACGTCACACTTGTGGACGCGGTGGCACTGGGGCCCCTCGTACTCACCCTCGTGTGCGAAAAGATTTTCTCGATAAAAGACCTCGTCTCCTCTGGGCACCACAGCATGAGCCGCCGCAGCAGCGCATTCAAGATCAATGACATGGTCTTGAGCCTGCGCGTGAGCTCGTTGGTCGCGCGGAGCGAATCGGGACTGGCGCCCAGGCTCGACATCTTGATCGCATCCACCAGCGGAAACATGCGCATGAGCCACTCGTACGTCTTGCCGCCGAGCAGAATCGATTGCACTGCTGATGCGGGCGTGCCGTCGGTAAAGTCAATGTACAGGGGCTTTTCGCTGAGGGTTTGGAACGCAATGTTGACGTCAAGGGCTTGTTGTGGGATTCGGCAAAGTAGAACATGCTGGGCGGCTTGATAGTGTTGGCCGACTTGTTGGCGACGGCAAGAGACGAAAGCCGGTGCCGCAGTGATGTAAACAAGTGATGGGCCGTGACATACTCGCGCGCAGCGTCAACGGAAATGCGACCCTTTTCAATCATCCACGCCGTCACCTCTGGAATGGCGTGCGTCGGGGCGCCAGCGGCAATCGCAATGTTGCGCGCATGTAGGTGCATGTGGCCGCGCTGGATACCTTCGGTCGCGAGCGCGCGCAAGGCTGCAAAGTTTTGCGCGAGGCCAACGCAGCACATGATGGCAGCCAGCTGCTTCGAGTCGGGAAAGCCCATCATGCCAAGCGTGTAATGGTAAAGCGGTGCTGTGGCGAGCACACCGCCCTTTGTACCAACAATGATGGGTAGCGCGAGTTCGCCGCAAAACACCCACTCGTCCTCTGCACTCTTGCCGTTGACCATTGCCTCCTTCTCGACCCAGTACCGAGTCAAAGACGAGTACCCGACTACCTTCTTGCCCATTTCCCGCTGCCCAAGAATGGCACGCAGCCTCGACCGCACGCCAGTCCTGCCCCGTGGCCAATGCGACCGCGTCAATCCCGTTCATGATGCCCTTGTTGTGCGTTGTGGCGCGGTACGGATCGTCGCGCGCCCACTGGTACGCCTCAATCACGCGCGCGGCCACTTGGGCGCCGGAAAAGCCCTTGTACGCAAGCGATTTGACGGGAATTCGGAAACTGGCGCGGCTGAGGCGGTCCGGTTCAAGTTGGACACGATGCGCAGTCCCGAGCGGGTACCGGGGCCAGCGAGGTCAACGAGGACGGGTGCGACTCCCTCGGCGACGGTTGAAGCGCAGTTTGCGCCCATGGCGTCGCACACGTCGACATGCAAATGGACCACGAGCCAGTGGGTTGAAGCGCTCGCGGTGGTGGCGGCGGCTGAGGGTGTAGTGGAAGAGGAGCGTGGGAGGTGCGCGGCTAAAAAGGCTGTGGTTGTCTTGTCAATGTGCGAATCGGCAGAGTCGGATTGGCGCTTGACCTTGCGCACGAGCAGGTTGATGACACGCCCGCGCGCGCTTGTACATGTTGGAGCAATACTGGTTTGCGACCGCCAAAATGTCCTTCTTCTTGGCCAGAATCTGACAAAACAACAAATCCAGACATTGCTCAGGACAAGCCAGTAAGGACAAGAAAGAAAGCAAAGAATCACATACAGTGGCTTCGACATCAGCCAAGCGGTCGTCGGAACGTCAAGCAAGAGCACCTGGGCAGTGATGATGTTACGCGCCGGCGACGTGGTTCGGAATCCAATGTTGTCGCGTGACGAACTAAGAATTTTGGCGGCACCTGACACGGCAGCAATAACAGACGGCTCTTCGACCGCCATGGGAACGACCGTTGGGACGCCATCAATCACAAAGTTGAGCGCAAGACCAACCGGAATACCCATGGTGCTGTTGAACATGATAATGAGCATTCCAACCTCCAATAGCAATAGCTGTACGGAAAATGCAAAGCGAACCCGATGCAGTTTTCAACCATGTGGTCGGCAATGTTCTCCTCCAATCCACGAATCGGAAAGGCATCCTCACCATAATGCCAATTGAGGAATCCAATGCGCCATTCGACCCAGACAACCCGGCACTCGCTGCACTGCTCAGCTGCATGGCGCGCATCAACTTGCCCGTGGCGGCATTGCTGTTGCCTGACATGGTCAAACTCGGCGACGCGGCACCGGAGCCAACTACATCCCTGGGCTGGAGCACGGGCGATGAAGACCCATTTTGCGGTGTGGCCGTACCCGAGTTACCCGAGCCGTTGAGTGAGGACGCGAGCGAGGTTGGAAAGAGGTGAGGAAAGGCCATGCGAAGTTGTGCTTGCGTTCCTTGAGCGCCTTTTTGTAGAACCCGGACCAGATGGACGGGTGGTCACCCGGTGTGAAGCGTCCGCGGCAGTCATAACGCCGGCAGTTGTGGAAGACGTGGCGAGCGTGTCTGAAGCCGCCTGTGGCAATGTGACTTGTGCGATACCAGGAGACATGTTTGCAAGATTTGGAAGGATTGGTGCGACTGAAAGAGCCGAGGATGTAAGCGAGTGCGAGCGATAGAGAAGCAGAAGCAGGCTCAGACAGAGGACGCACGAGAGGTGAGAGGAGCGCAGATGAGGCCACGGGTCAACCCAGGCTGGCGTTTGCGGCGAGGCTGCAGTTGTGGTTGGATAGGATGACTGGCCGCAGCGGAATGGTTGTGCGGGTGAGCGTGACGGGAAGAGGAATCCGGAACCTTGTCTATGACAGTGCGTGTCGAGTCGAGGTCAGCTGGAAGCAATTGAAAACAAAACACTCGAGTCCGCAATGAGTGCTGGGTGATTGCCGAGTGCGGGAACGAAAAACGGACAACTGAGGCAGGATAGAGACCTTTTCCGAGAATGGATATCCTGCCGCGGAATCCAGAGAGCCCTGTCGTTGAGAGCCGGTCGTTGCAAGTCCACCATCAGCATCAGCATCAGCGATAGGGGGTTGGTGTTGCTCCGTTGACGACGGGGATGGTGATGTGGGCGATAGCGACATGGTGCTGTTCTTTGGCTCGAGCTCTTTGAGCGGAATCAGGGGGTGCAAGAATGCAGTAATGCAGCAATGCGAGACAATAGAGCGAGCAGCTAGCCAAAGAGCCGGTGGAGAGGAGTCAAGATAGGGGTCGGAGCCAATCGGGTCGGGCAGGAGAAGTGCGGGTTCGGCGGTTGAAAAGGGGTCAATATTGAGCGTTGTGGTGGCGGCCGGATAATGCAGTGGGTTTCATATGGGTTGTCGCAGTGGCGGTTACATGAGTTGAGTGCGCCATGATACTCCAGAATCATTTTTTCTGATCACTCGAATCTGGACTGAGGCCGGCGATCCACCTGTTCGCACTTCGATCACTCAGCATGCTCATGTCGCGTGACAGTGTCATTTTAAACAACATGCCTAGACTCCTTCGACTTGCATGCACGCTGGATCGGCATGTCACATAAGCAAGTATCCCAGAGCCACGGCATTGATGGAAAACAAAGCACATTGTAATATCAACATGCAAGTCGCATTGGTGCTCATGGCCTTCCTCGCCGTGACCATGTCAAAGGGTGTAGGGATCAAGAGCGCGAAGCAAAGTTCGAAGCTAAGCTGCGGCATATGCATGGAAGCACTGTGATTCTGTACATGGACTCTGCCTCCAATGTCACACGCCCGCATCCACGCTTCCCACGGCACTGCAGCAATGCCTGGTCCCTTTCCTCGCACCAACCCGTTCCCACGAGCGCGATTACACCCGTGCCAACGTGTTTTTTCTTGCCCTATTTCCTCACTATGCAGGGGTAAACCTTGTGCGTGTGACCCGAGTCAGCTCAGTTTCTGGCGGGTTTCTCTGCTGGAATCAATCCATTCCCAATCCAGCGAGTCACGGTCGCAATACGCTAAAGTCCACGTTGAGCGCACTGGAGTGGGCAACAAATTGGCTGACATGGTGCACTGTTCCAGGCTTGCTGGACGACACGGACGTCAATCTAACATGTTACCACCACCTCAGCTGGGATCGATGGTTCCAAATGCAAAGGCACACACACATGATCAAGTCAGTGTATACTTGGTATTGGTCAAGCCGTGTTTGGAGGCGGTGGGCTGGACAGCGGTCGGCGGGTATGAATTGGATCCAAGCGGTCAATATGCCAATACAGCCAGAGAATACCACATCATTCCACACTGAATGCAAGACAAGGACAAGAGTCTAACTCCCGACGAGGACGAGATAAATAGCTACGTGCAAGATGTGTTGTTGTTGTCAATGGGTCGCCACAGTCGCCGCACACGCACACGCACACGCGCCACCAATAATTTTCGATCAGGAGGATGTCTCTACATTGCATATCAAATGCGCAATGCACAAGCGTTATTCACCATCGGCAATCTGCCATTGACAGCATCTATTGCCACACCTTGCCGTGAGTCTTGCTAGGAATACGAATCGAGTGTGCCGCCATGGACAACAACGTGACCGACACGACCAGAGATGCCGCCACCCCCATTGCTATCGCCAACAATGGCGAGCCATTCCAAGCAAACGTGGACACGGACCTCGACCTCGGCGACCTCGGATCTCCTGCCGCGGCCAGCTCTCAGGCTGCAGTGTCGCCACACACGCCAGCAACATTGCCGCCGTCTTGGCTGACGCTGGCCACGGTTGGCGTATCGCCTCATGCCATGTTCACTGACGCCCAGTTCTCTGTGCTTGTGCCCGATTCCGTCAACGTGCAAGTGACGCCCAATACCCGTTTGGCGGCCGTCCAGCACCGCGATGCCGCCATCTTTGATGAAACGCTGCTCGTCCTTCTCATCGGCCATCTCAACGAATCCCTGCCTGGATCTTCAAGTCACCCGCACCCAACCACGCAAGATGGAGGCGATAGTGATCTCGCCACCCTCAAGTCGTCGCAGGAATCTACACGCGCTGTGCGCCAGGCCTTGCTTGAACGTTTCGCCGCCTCGTTGGACGTTGCTGTGCAAGTGACTGTCGGCGGTGCCAGTGGCCAAGGTCCCATTGGTTCTGCTGCTCATGCGAGCAACCCGAAAATCCATGGCAAGCACATACACCAATCCAATCATGTCTATAACCGCCGTGCTCCTGGATCGTTGCCTGTTGTCAATCCCGAAGACGGGTGGGTTGCATTGCCAATGCACATTCCAATCGGTACGTGCATTTGCTCGAGATAGTCTTCTCCAACTGGCACCTTGCGAGGATCATGGCTCACAATCTCACCATACACAGCCTACGTCGAGTCTGCCTCCAGTCAAGCGCCCGTTTCGCTCATGTTTTCGGTCTCGCAATCCGCACTCACGATTGCCTCAACCTCAAATGATCCCGCAAAATCTCAACTCAACGCAAGCAACAACGGCGAGAACGAACACGAAAACGCAGCCGACCTGGATGACGACGGTTGGATGCCAACCGACACAACTGATGTCGTCAATGTGATCCGGGGCCTCGCCCAAGTTGACCCACACGTTTTTGGGCATGCCGACATCTCCATTGCCAAACCGCGCTCCAACAACGCATCCGCTCCACCGCCAATGCCAACCGCCGGTCCTCGGACGACCCGCTTGGCCTCGGCACTCCAGGCGCACCCTCACCTCCATCACCCGCCGTCCATCTACCTTCGGACGCGTCCTCCCACCTCCTCGACGCATTGTACATCACAAGCTCGTGGCCGTCAACGCCATCAACACTCACTTGTCGGCCGTCCCGCAACGCGTCCGTGACGATACCGTGCTCGTGTGTGTCGGGATCGAAAATGTGCTCGATTCCTCACCAGTTGAAATCGTCAGTGTGCAAGTCAAGTGCCTCGTTCCTTCACCATCGCCGATGGGAAGCGCAGGCGACGAAAATGCCGTCAAGTTGCGTCCAGTCGGTGGAGAGGCAGCCCAAGGTGCCGTTTTGGCGCCAGGTGATCAAGTCGATTTGGTGTACCTGCACGTCATGCCCCAGCTGCATCCGCTGCCGCCCAGCACCGGCCCCGGCCGTGGGTGTGCCACCAGCGCGTGGACGGCCAGAGAGGGCATGTCGCATGTTGATACTCCGGTCTCTCAAATTGGCCGGGCTACCTCGCGTGGGACCGTTCCGAGCTCGCTTGGTGCCGGAGGTGTAAACAAGCCCCTTCCTCCGCTGCGGGCGGGCAGCTTACCAGTAAACGTGGGCGGTTCCCTGGAACACTCGGGCGGATTGCTGGCACAGGGCGCCATTCGTGCAACGATCACCGTCGTCTACTCGCGCTTGCCTTCATCGTCCGTGCTCATGGCCGCGCAGTGGGAATGTGTTCTCGCCAACCCGCTGCCATTGTTTCGCCCCTTACCACCTATCGTTGGCCCGCCCTCGGCCTCGTCTATTCCGCTCGCTCGTACTGGTAAGCGGCACGCACACCCTTACTCGCAAGGAGGCCGGTCGCCGTCTCCTACGCGCGCGCTGACCGTTCCAACCCGTTCCACGTCGACTGCTCGATCCATCACAGCCAACACGGAGGCCGTGACGCCGTGGGAGTCCCAACAGCAACAGCAAGCAGCAAACGTCGCCAGGGCTCATGCAAAAACTTGCGTCCAAGAAACGGCTTTCCATGACCGAGGAAGCCATCCTCACCATGTCGCGCACATTCTCGCAGTTCCGGGCGGCGACCACCACTTCCAACTCGCGGCCAACCTCGCCGGTGCGGCCTGTGACCATCACAGGCCCTGAACAGCTCGTCGACCACCAAGAGTCTGCAGCAAACCAGCCGCCACGCCGATCGTCCGCAGGAAACGTGCTCCCAAGCAGTTCGTCCACGCCCAACCCACACGTGCGCCACACCTCTGGCCCAACATCCATTTTGGGCAGTGGTGACCAACAAGGATACCACATGTCGCCCCCCGTCTCGCAATTCCAGCATCAAGAACAATACGTACCACTCAACCGTGACGCATCTCGCGAGTCGGTCCTGGCGTCCTTGCCCGCACACCAGGTGCATGTTGCTGGCGGCGCACTCATTGTCACGCTTTCTGTTGTTGCCTGCAGCCACGGGAAAAAGTGGCGCCGAAGACAAGCAGTCCGCAACTGCTGCCGTGGTGGAGTGCGGCAACGACATGTTTCTCGACTTGCAAATCATCAATCGCACGCCCTCGACGTGTGCCTTTTTTCGTGCACGTGCCCAATTCGCGGCGGGCTGGCCGTATCGCCCGCATCAACGGCAGTGGCAGCGGGCGACCGATTCCGCCGTGTCGCTTTTACTTGACCCGGAGGCGTTTAGCGGGCTGGCCAAGTCACTCGATGCCGTACACCCGGCCGTCGTGTGCCTAGACCACCGTGTGCGGACCAGGGATATTGCCCCTGGGTCTGTGGCAAGTGTGAGGGTCCGGTTTGCCACGGTCCGGAGAGGGGTGGCGCAAGTCGGGTGTGTGGATTTGGAGTACGTGGGTGGGATTGGTGAAGCGAGGGGAGGCGTGATTGAGGTTCGAGATGCACTGGCAGTGATGGTTGTTTGATGTTATCTTTGCACCTTTGTCAAAAAGAAGAAGGAACCTTAGAGTTTTGAAAATTTCGCTTCCATTTGACATTTCAGAATTGGGCACTGCTGGGGTCGGAGATATGTCACAAACAATAACGGAAAAAGAAGGAGAAGGAATGGGGTGCAACAAAGAACATAGATATCAACCAGAGGGCAAAATAACCGGTTTTCGGAAACACACACTCTTCCACTGGACGGAACCAAGCAATCCATTAGAACACACTCAACGCACGCGCAAAAACAAGAATGAAAATCACTCGCAACAATCACAACACGCTCAATGCTTGACGTTCCGGTTGACGAGTACAATGGCCGACCGCGACGGGCTGTACACCATGACGCTCGACTTGCGGCCATTCCACCCATCGTTGGCATGTGCCACGTACTTGACGGAATGATCCAAGCGGGCATGCCCGCCAAAGTCCTTTGCATCGGTGTCCAACACGACCTCGTACTCGCCCGGGTACTCGACGCCCACCTTGTAGTCGGTGTACGAATTGGTTGGGTGGAAGTTGAAAATGAAGAGCACGTGGACCTTGTGCGCATTGTCCCAGCGCTCAAACGCCAAGACCTTGTCGCCTTCATGCTTGAGCGTAACAAACTGGCGACTGGTCGAGTTGGCGCCAAGCAAGTGCAAGTCGTCGGGTAATCACGCGCAGCATGGCGGTATCGAACCGATCAAGTATTTGTACCGCAGCTGCTCGTTAGTGGCCAATGACCACTGCCGGCGGGCATAGTGGTACGAATTGTTGTTGCCTGCGCGCGGGAAATCAAGCCACTCTGGGTGGCCAAATTCGTTGCCCATAAAGGTCAAGTAACCCTCGCCCGACAAGGCGCACGTGACGAGGCGAATCATCTTGTGCAGGGCCATGCCGCGGTCAATCGACGGCGGCGGGTTCTTGGAATGCACCTCGGACATGTGGTCGTACATGTCCTTGTCCATGAGCCAAAAGGCCAACGTCTTGTCACCCACAAGTGCTTGGTCGTGCGACTCGGCGTACCCAATGGTGGCTTCGTTCCACCGGCGGTTGGTCAGCGTGTGCGCAACATGGCCAAGGTCCCATTGCTCGTCACGGAACTCCTTGAGGTACTTGATCCACATGTCGGGCACAGCCATGCCCAGGCGATAATCAAACCCGACACCGCCGTCGGCCACGGGGCGGCACAGGGCGGGCATGCCCGACACGTCTTCGGCGATCGTGATACGCCCTCGTCACCGGGCAAGAGCGTGTGCGTGAGGTAGTTTGCGAGCATGAGGTAGGTGATTGCGTCGTCGTCAACGAGCCCGGGCCCAAAGTACTCGTGGTAGTTGCCCGAGAAACCGGTGCCAATGCCATGGTGCGTGTAGAGCATGGACGTGACGCCATCAAAGCGGAACCCGTCAAACATGTACTCGTTGAGCCAGTAGGCCACGTTGGACAGAAAAAGCGCACGGTTTCGTAGTGGCCATAGTTGAAGAGCCTCGAGTCCCACAGCGAATGCCAACCAAGGGGCCAGCATGGAAGTAGCAATGGTCGGTTCGTCAAACATGTTGAGCCCGTCGAGCACATTCTTGGATGCGTGCGAGTGGACCAGGTCGAGCAGCACGTGAGCCGTGGGCGTGGGCCGTGTCAATAAGTTCCATGAGCTCTTCGGGAGTGCCAACTGGACGAGGGCGCAAAGAAGGACGTGACTTGGTACCCAAACGACGCATAATAAGCGTGTTCTTGGACGGCCATGAGCTGGATCGTGTTGTAGCCCAATTTGGCAATCTTAGGGATTACATTGACGGAAAACTCGCGGTAGCTTGCAATGCGGCCCTCTCGGATGCAATGCCGACATGGGCCTCGTAAATCTTGGGTTGATCCGGGCGCGGCGGGCGCGGGTGCTTGAAGTGGTACTTGACCTCTGGGTCCCAATACACGCATCGTATGCCACCGAGACGGACTGGTCCTGGACCACGTGCCTGGCCCAGGGCGAAATGCGATCGAACTGAGCGTTGGGCCCGTCCACATGCTGTGGGCTCGTGAAGGCAATCTTGACTTTGGACTTGTGTGGAATGGTGCCAGCGGGCAGCCGCAACGACCATGTGCCGAACTCGTCGCGGGTGAGCGGGTGCGAGGCGCGGTCCCAGTTGTTGAAGTCGCCAATCAAGTGCGCCGTGGTGGCGCCCGGCGCGTATTCGCGGTAAATGATGTCGCCCGTTTCGGGGTCCTTTGTGAAGCCAAAGTGGGTGTAGGCCGAGGCGAAATCAGCCAGCGAGCGTGGTTGGCCGAGGCCAAATCGATCCAGTGCTTGAACTTGAGGAAGCGCGACTTGAGCACGCCGGCAAAGGGCGCCAGGTACGGGTCGTCGATGGCGACTTTAGGGAACGAGGGCGAGGTGGCAACGCTCAGAGCCAAGCAGAGTCGGCAGAGAGCTCGACAGACTTTTTGGCTGCCGTTTTGGGTTTTGCCGATGATGCAGCTGAAGACGTGGCGGGCGGGGCGACCATCATGGTGTTGCTTATGGGGTTGCTGGTGCTGTGGGACATGGCGGGAGCACACAAAGATTGCACAGAGTCAGTTCATCGTATTCGTGTCGTACTCGCGCTTGACCATCATCTCGCATCTCGCGAGGAAGTGCACAAGAACGAGTTGGCGGCACGCGCGAGACACGCTCAAAGATCTCTGACTGACGGCTGGCCGCCGAGCACTGGCGCGAAAGGAGGACCCCCGCCGTCAGCAGTACGGCGGCCCAAGGCCAAGGGGGGGGGGGGGGGGGCGTGGTCACAGCCTCGAACATCACGAACACGGCTCGCGCGTGCGTGGAGCCCCTCTTGGTCCAGTAGAGATGCAAACGGAAAAGAGACTGACGTACATGGACAAGTCTCGAGATGGGAGCGCAGCGTGAATGCGTGCAGTTGGCAGTTGGCAGTGGGCGTCTTCGTTGTCGACTGTAAATATGAAGTTACGGTTTGATTCATTGATTTTGACAGCCTTTTTTTGTTGTCGAATGATCACACATAAGCGAAGAGAGGGAGAGGAGTCGGGCGCTGTCTCACTTTATATTTCTGTACCCAGCCCATCGTCAGCTGCATCACCGACGCCGCCGCCCTCAGCGCACGCCTAGGGCCGAGGTCGGTTTGGACTGAGGCGTTTGTGTCGGTGGACAGCGACGTGCGGGCGTTCGTTGCGCTCTGGCCAAGATTTGTGCAGATCTAAGCGAGCTGTTCTCACAATCGAACGCGCACCTGAAGTTATTTACCCAACCCTTTCTTATCAATCTCAGCTCAACCGCGAAGTGAGAGGGAGTGATCTGAGCGCAGCATTCGAATTCGCGACCCCTCAACCTCGAATCCTGGCGCCACTCGTTCCAAATGAAAGGTGGCCCATGGCATGGTAGTTCCTGGGCCATACCTGCGACCAGCGCCAATATACCATCACCGAACCATGGTCACCGTGACTGAGGCTCTGGTTATGGAGCCCAAGCGCCCTGATGCCGACCGAAAAGTCGCGTCGCGTCCAACCAGCAAACCTTGTCGCGCAACGTTTTTATTTGCATAGTTCGCCCGCCCGAGATGATGGTCACTCATTTGCGGTAATAGATATCTCAGCTGTGAATTCGAATCGCGCGCTAATCCGGATCCAATCACCAAGTACCGCCACACTTCTGGGTCCGCAACGTACTCGGCTCGCGTTTGCCGCCCCAGGAAGTCTCACATCCGCTGACGGGGTCTGGGCCCTGTGCCCATTCAAGTCGGTATGCAACGCGCCCCGTTCCACACAGAGCCCCGCCCGCCGTGTAAAGCCGAGCAACTTCGCATAGTGGAATGTGTGGGCATTCAAAAAAAAAAAAAAAAAAGTGGGAGACATTGATAATGATTGCGAACCGACACATATCGGGTTACGAATGAGAATGAAGAAATGCAAACTAGAAAGTCATAGGAAAAAATTGAAACAGGGAAGAAAACTCCTTGTCTACTCACTCACTCGGATGGCTCGGACGGACCCCACAGATCAATAGGATTGCCCCATGACCGCTTTTTCCCTCGTTTCCCAGTACCCACCGCGATACTGCCACTCTTCTTCCTTGGTGAACGGATCCTTCTTGACCTCAAAACCACTGTGGCACCCACTCCTTGCCTTCTTCCTGCAGCCGCTTACGGTACTGCCGCTGCTTCTCCTCCAACCGAATCTTTTCCGCCTCGGCCGCATCCACATTGCCTCGCTCAAAGTCGACCTGGTCGGGCCGGAATCGAGTGTCGGTGGGCGGCAGGTAATCTTGGATATCGGGCGTCCATCTCGTTGAGCTCAATCGTAAACTGCGTAAACCCGTAAAACTGGTCGCAATGTGGCAACCACTGGGTTGGCGCGCCACAGCACTTGGCCCTCGTCGTCGGCTCCTGGACGACTCACGGTGCACAGCTCGCTCCAACGGCCACGAATCACACCCACCTTTTCGCCCTTGCTCGAGTACCCAACACCAACAACCTCGTTGGCCGTGCTCGGCCCGCCACCCAACCACCCGCCGCCGCCGTTTTCCTTGAATGTGATTTCGACGCGCTCTTTAGTCGAGTGATTCACCACAACAGCTTGCCATAGTGATCCAACGACTTTGGCCCCACCAATCAAGTTGCGCATACAAGTCGTGACCTTTGTCCAAGTGTAATGCTCGCCGTGCTCGGGCAGCTCGACATGAATGTTGCCAAGGGAATCAGTTCCATGGACTTGCCCCAAAACTTGGACTTGAGCCTTGAATCCTGGAAAAATGACCACTTGCCCACGGGCAAGGACGTGGCGTGGCATGCCATGATGGCCGGCTGATGGCTCACCTTTTCGGAAACAAACCGGAACCCGCGGTCGGGCCGCACCAGCTCGTACGTCTCGCCATGCAAAGGATTAAAGGGCTTGCGGCCATTGCGGTTGGCCGTGGACGCATACGAGGACACGGCGAATGCCGCCACCAGGTACAGACGATGCATAGAGTCGGCAGGTTGCGTGGCCGCCGGCGGTCGAGCAGGTGCGAGTACTCGAGTTCCTCGGCCAGTTTTTGGAGCAGGTTGATGGGTTCGTTGAGAGAAATGGGCATGGCGACCGTGGACAGATCTTTGCCGACATTCTTGCGCAAAATGCCCAGCAGCGACACGTCGTCGCCCACCACGGGCGAGGGCAAGTACTTGCGGCGCGCAACATGATATCCGCCCTGGAACACGCTCACGTTGCGCAGCGATTTGGATCCGAGCGATGATGCTGACCGCTTGCCACGAAGCGAGCGCGGGCCGGCGCCAACAGTGGGCGAGGCGCCGCCGCCGTTGGTTGCGTACATGTCAACCATGTACCCAGACTCGTCGTCGTCGTCATCGTCGTCCTCATCTTCGTCGTACGCATACTCGTCGTCCTCATCCTCCTCGTCATCTGTCCCCTCGCCGGTACCGGTACCACTTGCATCCACAGCCGCACTGGAATCGGGACCCCCAGTCATACTCGACGGCGATGTAGCATCCACGCCTGCCTCATTCACAACCATCTCTGGACTCATTGGCTGCTGGTGCCCGACGCCGCTCTTTCCAGCAGCGGCCATGGTTGAAACCCGCTTTGCCGCGGCAGCCGCCTTGCCCTTGACCGACCGCTGGTCCGAATCATCTGACGACTCTGAATCGGATCCGTCGCCGCCCTTGCCCTTGGCGCCGCCTTTGCCTGTCGCAGTCAAAACAATCTCCTCGGCATCAAACCACTGGTCAGAAATGGTCGATGCAATCGAGCCGGTGCGCATGTGCATACCCGTGGCACCCACGGATCCACTCATGCGATTGGCCGCTGCGGCGGCCGAGAAGGAAGTCATAGACAGGCTGCGATGTGCGGCAATCACCTGCTGCTGCGCGGCCGTGAGCGATCCCGAGGATGAAGGGTGGTATCCAGGCGGCGTCATTGCGCGTGCGGGCTGCTGGGACGGCGGCGGAACAACGGTTGCGGAACCGCTGGCGCTCATGCTGGGCCCACCTGCGACATCGAACCGCGCACGCAGTTCCGAGTTTTCGCGCAAGATTTCGGCGTACGCCTGGGCGACAGTCGCGGCTTTGGCGGATTCACACGCCAGCTGGTCGAGCAGTTCGTCCTTTTCCGCGTGCAGCACTTGGGCAAGCGCCTTGACTGTGTTGACGAGCTCGGGTGCGGGCTGCGGGTCGGCCGTGAGCACAAGTCGCGCCAGGTGGTCGACGTGTGAATCGACTGAAGCAATGAATTGACGCATGAGGTGATCGATTGAGGGCGAAGACGACGACGGGGACGCAGGAGTAGCGCGAATGGTTTGGTGGTCCGAAATTGGGCTCGTCGTGGTGTCGATGGCAATTGGCAAGGGTGGCGCGGGCCCCGCGGCTGCTGCTGCGGCAACCGCACGCACAACCTCTGCATGCTCAGCCTTGTACCGCTTGATGACGGCAATCCACTTGTCGTAATCTTCGCGCGTGAATGCACGCAAGTGCCACAGCGTGGTGCCCGAGTCAATGTTGATGATGCGATGGTCCGGGTCGACAGAGATGGTGGACAAGGCGATGGGTACGGACCCGCGGCAAAACCCACCGGGCAGTTTCATGTAGGATAGCTGGCCTCGGTCGCATGTAAAGTACCGCTTGGCCCAGCCTTGCATGCGCTTGCGTTTCTTTTTCAGGAGCCAGCCCGTGAGTTCTGGGGCAGGCTGGTCTTCCTTTGGTGCTTCTATTGAGATATCGTTGATTGGGTGGCGTCAGTTGAAAAGTACGAACGGACAAGTGAAAGAGTAGGCGGGTGGTGGACAACGAACCGCCGTCACGCATGGCCACGAAAAATGTCATTTTCTTTGATGTGTTGCGCGAAAAGGTATTGTCTGGGCAACAATGAATATCAGTACCCGACTTGAACTCAGCAAGAGCCGTATCCAAATCGGCAAAAACCGTACCGAAATACAGAACGTAGGTGCCGTCCCGCATGACCAGCTGTTGGCCCTTGATAGTGCTCTTTGAGCTCTCGTAACGCTGCACGGGCAGAATGGGTTCCAACAAAGGCTCGCGTGGCAAGACGGCCGAGTTTGTCGATTTCGGCACGCTGCCGAGTGACAATGGGTGGCGGCAACGAGCCATTGACGACGGTATCGGCATCCGAGGAATCAGTAATGCCAAGGCTGCTGCCACCACCTGCGTCAGATGAAGATGGCGGGACTTCGAGGTGAGGGGACGCTATGAGGGCGCCATTGTTGGCAGTGAACGGGTTGTTGTTTTGGGCAGAAAGGGAAGCGGCAGGCGAGTGGCGAGGCGAGGATCGGGCAGATGAGGCAGATGAAAAGTTGAGGTTGAGCCGCTGCACTTGCGGAAATGACCCGACGGCGTGCCCCCGTTACGGGTGACGCGACGGTGGCGGCAGCAACGGGATCTGCAGACCCAGTCGCATTGCCCGGAACGGCCGTGACGGGAGTGGGAGCAGGCGCCGAGGGGTCGAGCGAGTCGGACGAGAGCTGGAAAAACAGGCCAAAGGCAATGTTCTTCTTCTTTGTGGCAAAGTTCCACAGGATGGTCTTTGGCGCGCCCTCGACCTGCACATAGTACTTGAAGCAGTCCCGCGGCGGAATCTCGATTTCCTGCATGATTGTATGTTGTATGTACTATTATTGCATTACTGGGCCTTCATGGTCACATTGTATCGTATCGTATCGTATCGTATCGTATCGTATCGATTGATCCACTGGACACAGCATTCGCAGGAGTTGGGGAGGTCGGAGGCGAATGGACTCTTGCACGCTTGGCGTTGGCCAGTTGGCATGCTAAACGAGGAGGCACTTGTGGCGCTCTGAAAAACACGTGATCTGGGTTCGGCGTGACTTGTCACGTGCAGGTGCGGCTCACTCCATTTCAATTGAAAGCGGTGCGAACACCTTGTCAAGCTTGCTGCGAACAAGATTTCACGCCTCCTCGGCTGTCTTTCGCATGCAGACGGACATAGCCATGAACGGCCCCCGCCGGCGTAATGTACGCAGTAGGTACACGTAGGTCTTCATGAATGTATACAGTAGACGCACACAACCCAAGCCCCGCAAACAACTGAATGCAATGCACTCGTGACCGCGACGATCCGATCATGCCGCCAGAGTCTACCACGTCTTTGCTGATGACACCACAGCTTTCAACCCTCGGCGACTATGGGCAAGTCGGCGAGAGCGACGCCAGCGCCATGATGGTCGTCGACACGGCATCGCCCGACCAGCCGACAGTCCTCATTCCCGCTTCCGACCTCGACACGATTGCCACCACCACCACGTCAGACCCCAACGGCGTCTTTTCACGACGAGCGTGATCCAAGTCATCCAAGTTCAGCTCGACCGCCACGTCCTGACTGCAAGCTCGCTCATCTTCACGGCCCAGTCCGTTTCATCGGCCCAATCGTCGCAAGCGTTGATCGTCAAGCTGGCCCGAACCAATTTGCCAGTACTCTCGACCATTCCGCATCCAGACACTGTCCAGCGTATCCTCAACAAGGCTCTCGAAATCCATAACTTGGACCTGGAAAAACAACGCGATGCGGCCGCCGCCACGGCAGCTGCCAAGCGCTCGCACTCGAATCTCACCCTGGGCATGTCGGCTAGCTCGTCGCTCAGCAATCTACTCTCAAACGCAAGTGCACCAAATCCGGCTGCCATGATTCCTTCGTCCAACGTCAACGGAATCAACACACTTGGCGACGAAAGCGTTCCGTTAGACGCGGAGTCAAAGATTTTTTCCAGCCTCGTCACTACCATCTCATCAAAGTACTCCAATGCTGCCTCCAAGCTCGCTCACTTGGTCATTCCAGCCGGCACCTTGGCGCACGGCCACATTCTTCTGCTCCCCCGTCATCGCCCGCTCCAGCCCGACTTTCGCACGCCTCAATTGCCCCTCGTTGAAGTCGCACGACTTGCCACACATCTTGTACACGCACTCACGACCATGCACTCTGCCGGCTGGGTCCATTGCGACGTATCAAACAATAACATTGTCATTGCATGCAACATGTGCGACAGGGAGCTCGCCAATGTTGGGTTTGGCGGGGACAGCAGCAGCATCCCCCGCTGTCCTCATGTGTCGCTTGCGTCGCCTCCGCAGTCTGATTCCGCATCAGCATCGTCATTGTCGCCAGACTCGTCGACGTCAGCAAAAATTGACGATCCGCACCCGAAGCGCATTTATCGCCTCATCGATTTCGGCCTTGCCCAAAAGATTGAAGACACTGCGGCCGTGTCCATGGTCTGCGGCACGCCCGGATTCACGGCTCCCGAAGCATTTGCATGCAACCAGGTCCCAGCTCCGCCGCCCATCACCGCCAACATGCTGACCGGTGACAATCAGCTATACGCCCCATTCCCGCGATCCACATCGGCAAATCATTTGCCGAAATCGTCAAGCCAGCTGCATATGGCATCGAGCATTTCGGCAACTGGCGAATTGACGCACACAATCCCTCCACCCCGATCGTCACCCATTCCCATCACCTCTCCGCAGCACAACACGTTCCATCACCACCCAGCGCTGGCTCACTCCCCGCTGCGCCCCTCTGGCTTTTCCACGTCGCACATGTCCTCCTCGTACCTGTCACACTCGTCCTCGTACGACAACCTGTCATACCTGGGCAGCTGCTCGCTCGAAAGCCTGCCACTCCTCTCCTCCACAACCCACACTACCCTTGCCTCGACAAACATCCGCGACGCCCACTCATGGACCTCTCTGCAATCGCGCATCACGGCTGCTCGTGACATCTACTCGCTCGGAATCGTCATTGGCCTGATGCTGTCGTCCTACCTGCCGCTCTGCGACGCCGACCACCTCGGCTCACCCCTCGCCAACCCGGAATACGTGTCGACGCGCATCAAGCCGCGGCTCATGGCCATGCGGTCCATCCTGCGCGCCGTGCCCGACGGCCGCGTCCTCAACACGGCCGTGTACCCGCCCGACGGGCTGCGAGTGCTCGAGTGGTTGGTGGATTTCGTGGTGCGATGCTTGGCACACTCGGCAAAGCGCCGGCCCACGGCCAAGCGGTTGCTGTACCGGCATCCGTTGTGCATATGGGTGCGCGGGCAGGCGCCCGAGAGCGACAGGTTCAGGCAAGTGCCCGACTGGTTGCAGGAGGCGGGCAGGTGGAAGCGCAGTCAAGAGTACAAAGCACTCAAGGAGGCAATGGAGGATCGTAGGAGGGAGTGGGAGGTTGCGGCAAGTGGTGGCGAGGAGGATGGCGAGGGTGGGGAGGATGGCAGAAGGGATGAGATGGAGGTTGATTTGAACGGAGAGGTGGACGATGATGAGGATGACGACGAGGACGATGATCATGGGTTAGTTATTGGTGTGACTAAGGAGTATGTGTGAGTTGCTTGATTTGTTGCACATCATCTGCTTGCTTGTCTCCAGTTCGCTTTTCTGCACTCGAAGTTTGTCTGGAATCGCTGATTGTGAACCGGTCCAAGCGGTTGTCTAGCTTTCGCAATTGGCACAACACAATAATATCTGATCGCGGACAAGGTTCCATCCTGACCCCGCATGAGTCATTGTGGGTCGCAACTCGTAATCGGTTTTTTTTTTCGGCCGCATGTACTCTGCTGGATTTACATCGCCCGATACTTGTCTAAATGGATGCATCCCGCGATCCTGGCCGTCTGGCAGGCCCCAGTCACTCTGGTCGACGATCGACTCACCGCCACTCAGGATCGCCCGTCCTGCCGCAAGCATTGTTCGTCCCTTCGGCACGATGGATGGCGGGGCCGATGTTGCAGGCATACCCTGGCAGAGTTTTCGCTTGACATCATTGCCGGAGTGCATCTAACAACGCGAGTCAGCGTCCGAGTCTCTGTGGGAATGGGCGATTTCACGCTTGAGAGTCTTCCTGACGCGTTTCTTCCAATAGCTTGTCAATGATGTCGATTCGCAAGGCAAACCCGTGTGCCCAGAGTAGATGTTGGCATACGATGGACTGACTGAAGCCGTCGTTTTGGGCCCGAGCGCTCTGATTCGTTGTTTGCAGCGAACGCACCATTGTCGCGAACAGCGCTTGTTGCGGTACGAAAAGGAAAAGAGGACAAAAAAAAGAGACGCCCGATCCGTGATTTTGCTTTGGTGCGAGTGTGTGACGACTCGAGCACAAAGGAATTTGCGAAGCTGGGCAGTCAGGTCATGCCTGCGGCATCTCCGTCACCATATACAAGGAGATTGGCGATGTAGCTGCGTCAAGCCAAGTATCGCCTGACAAGGGTTTGTTGCCGGTATGTCGTCGACTCGCACACAGCATAGCGGACGCTCGAGTTAGCGAGCGCGAAGAAAGATGACAGGATGTGTTTGGGTACAAGAGGCCAACCAAACCGCCTAAATCCCCAAATACTATTATCTCTCGACGAAATCCTCACCGATTGACAACATCAACCACGCATTGTCACGTATATCCCAGTCTGAATCGTGACACATATTCTTTACCAACGAATCTCATTCGGCGTGCATTGTCTGTGCCCTCACTGCACTTGGCAGGACTGACGCGACGACTGACCGGCATTGTGCTCCACTCCGACCTTTGGCAAGCAGATACGAAATATATTTACACTATCACGGTCGGCAGGATCCTCGATCGATACTCTGGCCAAAGAGAACTACTGTGTCGCTGGCCTCGCCATTTCATCAAATTGACCGAGTTCTTGGTCAGATTTTTACTTGAACAATCTTCTCACAGTGTGGGAAGATTGACCCAGTGGGTGACGACATTCGACGGACAGAGTATACTACAAAGCTATTAGCTGGTTGCTCGATCATCCACTTGGCAGCTTTGCATTGTTGGTGCTTGTGCTTTTGCAATCCGCCAGCTGGCAGCAGCCGCAGCGGAGTGAGTGGACTGCTGTTGGCAGATTGCCTTTCCTTGCGGAAGCGCAAAACTTGCTCAAAGAACCATCCCGTTCATCGTTGTTTGCCACTTTCGGCTCCTGTGTTGGTCGCACGCTCCGCACGATCGAATCTCGGATCGATTTCTATCGGCTATCACTCCTAAAATATTCGGTATGCTGGCCATTCGCTTGCTCACATACCAGCGCCACATACCTCATGCATCCGTCGCACCACTGCCTTCCGCGGACCCTTGACTGATTCGCTCCTTGCACCTTGCGACTGCCACCTGCGCGTCGTCCATCGCTCATTTCCCACAGCTCATTGCCTCATGGTACACGACTAGACGCTTTGGGTCGAAGCTATCAGCGACTGCATTTGCATTGCCGCCGTGCGCGACCATTCCGACCGACTCTGGGCATTGCCACTCTCTTGCTACCTGCTGTCGGCCGCTCACCTGGTGCTCAACGGAGGAGAGCGCGTCAAAGTCTTGCCATCGTCAACCGAGTCATTGAACCACTGCCCATCCTGTCATCCGTCGCAAACGGCCTAGCCTTCCAGACTTGGCACAACCCAGCGCTACGCGTGTTGCCATTGACCTGACGGCGGCAACTTTGTTGATTACCATGTACATCATTTCGGATGACCAGTGGGCGAGGGAGTCGAATGGGCATATCAAAGTGCTTCGCACAAGGGTCATTGGTGCGTTTTACTTGCTCGCCATACTCGCTGCTCGAACGTGACTCTTTTTTGTTTTCGTTTTTTCTTTCTTTCTTTCTTTCTTCATCATCTTTTGCCACTTTCCTCCCTTCCCACCTGGCTGCTTGCAGGGAAGGTTTATCACCCATTGCCGATACAATACGATCCCCGTTTTCCCATGGACGGAATCTGTCATTTCACTGATGCCACCCTGCGCAATTGCCAACTGCGCTTTGCAGACGTCAGCTATGGGCTCCTCAAGGCGTGGTTCAACTGCCCGCCAGTGGCACCCCCACCGCCCGTCAACCTCGATGGCCCGACCCTTGATCACAACGGCCACCCCCAGCAGCAGCAACAGCAACCACCCCCGATCCCGCTGTTCCGCGACTTTATCCACAATGCCGTCCATCGCACTCGGACCCCGCTCAACGCCATGGTTGCCGCCGTGTACCTGGTCCGCCGGCTGCGAGATCGCAACCCTAACTGCGCGGGCACCTCCATCACGCCGCACCGTGTCATGCTGGCCGCCATCATGCTTGCGTGCAAACTGCTGTACGACGACACGTACTCGAACCGCACCTGGGTTCACGTGTCCCAGGGTATCTTCTCGCTCGAGGAAATCAACCGCATGGAGTGGGAGTTTCTTTCGTACATCAAGTTTGAGGCCGCCATCGCACGCGACGATTGGATCGCGCATGTGCAGCAGTTGGACGCGCATTTGGCCGAGGAGAGCAGGGACTTGGGTTTGGCACCGTTGCAGCAGGAACTCAACTTGGTGGCCATTGACGAGGATACGCGTACCATGTCGCCGGACGAGATTGCCTTTCTTGGCCAGCTGTCGGTCCAGCACTTGGAACACTTGCATCAGCTGCCACTCCCACCCCCGCCACCTGCAAGTCAGCCCGTGGTTTCCTCGCAGTCTCAGGATCAACAACCGTCAGCGTCGCGCATGGCCGGTGGGATGGCGTCGGGCTCATCCGCAAGCAGTGCAGAAGACGTGTCTTCACTACCGACGGCCGCAGAGCACGGGTCTTCGGCTGCAGCCACCATCAATCACAGCCGTTCTGGGTCAACGCGAGTGACGCGATCGCTGTCTAGAAAAAAGTCGCAGGCCGCACTTGCGGCTGCTTCTTCTTCAGCTTCGCTAGCACATGGATCGTCGTCGTCTTCAACTGGGTCGCGCCAATCCACACCGTCGTACCCGCCCCAGTCGCACTCGGCCAAGGTCATGCCATCCATGCCAGCCGTTGCCATTTCGGATCCTGTACCCCGACCAAACTCGGCCGCCGCCGCACTCGCTGCACACCGATCGACATCTGCTTCCACTTCGTCATTACCAAGCACTGGGTCTGCTACATCATCAGCGCCATCATGGCACCAAGGATCGCATTCGTATGGGTCATTACCAAGTGCTTCAGCCCACCACCCACACGCGAATCCACATGCGGCCGTTCACCAGCAACACCAAGGGCTCCCATCGGCAGGACCTAGTCACCCACCAAATGGCCAGCAGCATTACATGCATTCAGCGCCTTACCCTCCCGTTTCTCAGCATCATCAACCAATGTATCCGCCACCAGCGTATCCCAACACGGTACCAGGCAATAACAGCTCATCGTCGTCTCGGACGCCCATGCCAGTTCAGCCATCAAGTGGGTCTCACCAACATCCCCACCCCCACGGCTCTGGGCAGCAACAATATTACAACATTCCGCGTCCTTACTCGGTGGCCCAACTCCCGCCGCATCACGCAAACCCGTTATCTCAGTCAAACGGGTCCGGATCCAGCATTCCTCCACCGCATCAGCCCCAACAGGGAACCTGGTACCCACCCCCCGCATGGCCTTCTCACTCGTACCCGCAACAGCAGCCATCAAACCCATCGCAGGGACAGCACCACATGCCGCCTCCGCCACACGTTCCAGTGGGGCACAACCAACATCATCAGCAAGTCGGCTGTGGGCTGCAAGCGTACTCACATTCACATCCACCCATGCAAATGCAGCCGGCGCATTTGGTCCCGCCCCCGCCCCCGTCCATGCCCTCATCCAGCAATGGGACGGCTATTCGCGATCTTGTTCCCGCACTGGTTCGCGCGCGCACCGGATCCAACCCGGCCACAGTCGGTATGCCTGCAGGCGCACCCGCTTCGCAGCAGCAACAGCAGCAGCAACAGGCGGCCATGCTTGCTGCTGCTGCGGCTGCGGCTGCAGCCGCCGGCCAGCTCAACAAGCGTGGTGATTCTGGTACCGATCTGCACGCGCTCCAGCAATTGCACGGACTAGCAGGTGCGGCGGCGGCCATGACGGCCGCGCAACATGCACAGTTCATGCATCATCACCGTGGACCGGCCGTGAGCGGTGCATTGGGTGGTGGGATGATGGGGGTTACGGTGAGCAGCGGGAATGCACACGGCGCGATGGGTGGGAATGGTGGGAGCAAGGGATTTGGGCAGTAAATGTATGGTGCGAACCTGCGGGGTGAATGGCTTTGTCTGAGCCAAAATGGTCAAGTCGTCTTGGATCCGCCTTGTGTTGCTCGGATCGCGCTCGTATGCATTGGTCACTTTATTGCTGTTGTCCCTGTCTCATTTGCCCTTGACAAACCCGTTTCGCCCTATCCGCTCGCCCTCCCTCCCCTTTTCTCTTGCTTCCTCCCCCTCCCACCCCATGTCATGAACTGGAAATGATCTACCCCCACTTGCATCTACATTTTCTTACCCGTCTCTCTTTCGATGTTTCTTTGCTTTTCGTTTGCGTTGCTGTTCTTCTTGCGTAATTTTCCCTTGCCTGCCTTCCTTGACTGTCGGCCCTCAGTTTCTTTGACCCTTCGTGTTTTGCGTTCCGAACCAGTTGTCCCCTCCTTCCAGGTTACCCGCCCTACTCCCTGCCTGTGCCTCGCTGGGCAGTACGACATTTGACAATCTCTCTTTCGCTCGTTTACTCGGCGGGGTGGACGTGATATTCAACGCCCCTCCATACACCAAATCCATACTCTTCGCTTGATTTCCTTATCTCCCAACCCAGTCGTGTTTTCTCTCTCGCTACCTTCATTGGTTTCTCCATTTCGATTTGAATTACATGACACACGTTATGATGAATCCTCGGGCTTTGGTCTATCCTCACTCTAAATCCAAGTCCAAGTCGGTCTGCACGCGCCACGGTTGTCCGCCGCTGGCAGTTTTCGACTCACTTGGACACGCAAGCATGAAGAACACAGCTTCGAAATAATTCTCGCCATATGTCGGCGATCAGTCATGCTGCCTGACCGCAACATGACCAAAGACCATCGCGTGCCTTGACTCCCATCCTCAGACTTGGGTCGGTCCCCGATCCGACTTACACCTTCCTTTGGCGCCCATGGTGTTGATGGAGTCAAGGTCGCACCCAAACCCTTTTCTGCTCTTTGGTCTTGTTTTCTTCCTTGTTTGATACCTATTTATCTAACTGGGGAATCGCACGGTTCAGATCCGTCCTGTGCACACAGAAAACACCAGCAGACCCTGGTAGCGCCTAAGCTCGTATCCTTCACACACTTTTCCCCGAATCAGGCATGTCTTCTCCACACGTATCGTCCGCGTCAACTTTGAATCTAGCAATGTGTACGTACTGATAATATTTTGCCACGTTACGGATGGCTCTCCGTTCTCGAAACCCCGTGCGAATCGAGCCCATTTACCTGACACAGTTTCACATACTCAAGCACCCACTGCTGGGTCACGTCCACGCAATTGGCCAGTGTCACATCGAAATTCGAGGCATCCTCCAAATCCCTACTTGCAGAACCTTGTCTCGAAATCAACCATGCATGCCTGCCCGGACTCGAATCATACCACATGACAACGCGACCACCATTTCGCGGCACTGCCGTCGCTCGAACCAAGTCCCATTTCCCATCATCGAGCCCGCGGCAACATACCCACGATAACCGCGAGACCATCTTTGGCAAGGCTTGAGTATCTTGCGGACCCCACGACTCGGGACACTCACGAATGTCAGTGCTTGTTGCATACACGGTGGAAGGGTACGGGTCGGAAGCGGGTTTCGAGTGGGACGTGACAACTGCCACATACGCAACGGTTGGGTCGAGTTTGTCCAGATGCAGTGTTGTTTCTTGTGACCCGTGCGGTGTGGGCTCGATGTGCAGGGACAAGAACCCAGAGTCCATGCCATGAACGCCAAACGTGTTGCTGTGGGCGTACAGGAATGCACCCTTGCGGTTGAGCGCAATGAGTGTGAATTCGGCCACAGGAAGCGCGACCCGAGGTGGCGAGAATAGGCTGAATCGGTGCGTTGGGTGAAACGTCACCAATGAAAGGGGCCGATCCGGATGGCGTCTTCGCGGAAGCGGGCAAATCGGGCAGATTTGTGGGAAATAGGGCGAGTTGATAAGCCCAACGCGCTGAACGTTGGCTGGTCGAAGCTTTGCTTGTGTGAAACACCAGTCGAGCCATTTGGTCAAGGCAGCCGGCTGCATGGGAGCGGCACCAAGTCCGCGCCAGATTCCGGCCCACGATGAGCATGCGCCATTGGGCGAGCGGGCTTGTTGGACGAGATATGCATGGAGAAGGCGAGCCAGTGGGCCAGGAACAAGATGTTGCTCGCGATCGAGCCGACCAGCGATGCGTGCGAATGCGGGCGATGGGCTCTTGTTGGTCAAAAGGGAGCTCGTTGCTCGCAGAATGCGAACATGGAAGAGCAAAATCTGCCACGGCACGAATCCGCACCCATCAAACCGACCCTCGGCAACCTTGTTGGCCAACCACAATGCATTTTCGGGAAGCCGGACCAAGCTAGGGACCTTGTTGTTGCATCCACGACATGCCCGAATGTACTCAAACAACCGAATCGTGTTTTCTTGGACAATCATGTGCGCAATCTTGAGCCACGTCCATTCCTCACGGCCGGAACTGCCTGTAGAGACGTGCAGAAGCGAAACGAGTTCCATGAGCGGCACTTGGCGAGCGCGTTGACCGCCCCGAGAAAGGCTGTCGATCTGGGTGCGAATCTTTTCTGTGACCCAGGCCATTGAGTTGCGGTTGAATCGATGGATGGTTGCGCGCCAAAGAGCTTGGACTTGGACCAAAGTCTCGAGATCGTTGGCGGTCGGCAGATTGGCCGTGAGCGCAAGCCGAGCAGCCATGTTGCGGACGAGTTGGGGAAAGAAGCTCGTGACCAAAGAGTATGGTAGAGATGGCGGACTGTCAAGCGACTGGCCATCGAGGATCGCGCAAGACACTTGGTCGTACAAGAGCGGAAACGAAGAGTCAAAGTGATCTTGGTTGAGGAATAGCGGCAGGTGGAGCGACAAGTTGTTGACTACGTCCCATCCACAACATTGGCAGAAGCACTCGTTGACACACGAGAACCCACCCTCGATATTGCTTGGTCGAGCGAATGGAGCCGACGACAATCTTGGAGGCGGCCGTCTTTGGATCGCAACAAGCGAGCCGGCAAAGATGGCGTCTCTGAAACAAACGCTAGTTTGCTCCCTTGCGACCCATGCCAACTGGCTCGGGAGGCGGCCAATGGGCAAGCATGCGATGAAGCCGGGTTTGAGTGGAGTAGGCAAGCTGTTGGTTCCAAGGACGGGGCGGGTCAACTCCAAAAGAGGTGCCGATGGGTGGAAGAGCATTTGCCACGCCGCGGACGAATGTTGGACGATGGAGCGCAGCCACTTGCACGACCGACCAAGAGCGAGTTGATCTCTTGCAGGCAGATGGTGGGTCACAAGGTCTTGGATGAGTTCGGCCTGGAGTAATCCGAAGCGGCCGGCATTCTTGTAGGCTTGATGCTGGTGATGGTGCATGGTTGCTTCAAGTCGGGCTGGTGGTTGAGCAAAGTGCGAGAGGTATAACGCTGGGCAGGGGCAGATCTATGAATCCAGAGCCGCACCAGCATCAGTCGATAGTGCCAGTGGTATGCGATGACTTGGTGCGCTTGGCTATGTGGCACACCTGCCTGTGTGTGTTGTAATGCCACCAAGTCAAATGTGAGTCAGCCAAGGCTGATCACCCTCGACGAGTGCGTGAGACACGATACAGACAGACTCTGATAGCAAGGAAACCGCTCAAGCATCTAGGACAGGACAGACAAGTAGAGACGCAGGTAGAGACGAGTGGAATCACATTTCGCTGGAGTCGGTGATAACCGGAGAGAGGACATTGTTTTTTCACGGCCCAAAGTGTCAAGATCGTGCACTGGATCGTGCGATGGCAAACCAAGTGCCGCAGGCTTGGACACAAACAGTCAACACACGCTACTGATCTGCCTGAGTCTATATGGAACTGTGTGAGGCGAATCGATTTCCTTGTGAGCTGAAGCTGGAGTATGTACCTGGCTCATCTTTTGCCTTGAGCCGGCCACACACGGCCATGTCCAAGGACTGTATGGATTCCACGCCAGAACCTCCTCCTTGTCTCATTGATGGTCAACTCAGCGCTGACTCAGGTTGTCGGCTGTGTGCCATATGTCCGCTGCCACCTTGCACCGACATTGATATTGATGATTGCAGGAACAACGCCTTTTGTGCAGGACGAGTATTTGTGGGCTGTTGATGGGAACAAGCAGACGGGAAAAGTGTGGTGGTGACCATGGTCGATTGCGTCACGCTGACGCAAGAGTGGGTGGTCGAGTAAATAAAGATGTGTCAGGCAAATGGGCTAAATACCCAAGGTGGATCACTGCAAGAAGACATGTAACAACCATGCCTTGGTTCCCTAACGTACAGTGCTATGCATCAATGCTGGGCATCAAGCACAGATCCACATGAGATATTTACGTCGAGGTACATAAGGAGTGAAATCGAAGTGCACATACAGTGTTCAATCAATACAGTTTGGCTGTTACTGATACTTTTTTCCAGCCATGTAATCCACAACCCCCGGTACAATAGCTCGCAAGACGACTGCCGCCTCGTACCATTTGGGCAACACGAGGACCTCATCGACCTGCCGCACAACCTCTTGCGCGACTTGCAAAGCACTCAACCCGGCTTTTTTGCTTCCCACGGGCATGCCGTCCTTCCACAGGGCCTTGTCGAGCGCCGTGGCACGCAAATCCGTGCCGACAATGGTTCCAGGTGCCACGAGGTGCACACGAACAGGGCACACGCGGTTGAACCTGCGCTCTTCGATACGTAACGAATCAAAGAATCCATGGAGTGCTGCCTTGGATGCGCAATAGAGCGCACGTGACGGGGCCGGGAGCAAGCCTGCGACTGACGAAATGACGGTGATGTTAGGTTGCAAGTGCGGCGGCACCTCCTTGACTGCCGACTTGCGAGACGAAGACGCTGAGTGCCTGCGCGTGGAGGCGACCTTGAGCGCGGTTTCCCGCAAGGATGGGAGAAAGAGACGAGCGAGCAAGATGGGTGCCGTGGCGTTGACCTTGAACACCTGATCTATAAGGTTGGCGGCTTGCTCGTCCGAGGCGGCGAGCGTGGCGTCAAAGGGGCAGATGGTGAGTGCCCCGACACAGTAAATGACCGAGTCAATGTGTCCATCAAGACACTGTGTGGCGATGGTGTGCAGGTTGCGCAAATCGGCATGGCAAGTGACGTCTGTCTTGACGCAAGTGACCTGTGTTCCGCCCAAACCAGGCATTGCTCGCGGACACTGGCCAAAAGCGACTCGCGCCGGGCAGCAAGGACGAGGCGTGCGCCGCGCGAGGCGTACTGATAGGCGAGTTGTTCGCCGACGCCCGAGGAGGCGCCAACGAGAACAATGTGGAGGCCGCGGCGTTTGGCCAGGCGGTTGGCTTGGCGGTGCCGGAAACGCAGGTGGAGAAGGGTGGTTGTGGCGAGGGCGCCAGCGGTGATGGCCGTGAGCAGCCAGGAGAGGGAGGGCGACAGATCCATTGCGTCTGCGTTTGTGGATATAACCTGATTCATTTGTTGATGTGTGAATAGGGTGGATGGAGAGGTCTGATGTCACGTCACATCAGCGACCCATGTAGAATCGGCAGAACAGACCATCTGGCCGACCGACGACTGACAACGTGTGGAGGTGCGGACAACAAATTGGAACGGCAAGGCGGATCGGAAGCCCATCCCATCCGTCACAATTCTTGCACATGGACCTGTGGTGATGGCCGATCCATCATCCTGTGCACAATAAGTGATGATTCCATGCATAATGCAATACAGCAATGGAATGCATTGAACGCAACCGAATGCAATCATCCTCAGAGTAATATAAAAAATCCATCATGTCGTCGTCCACTGCTGGCACCAGCGTCCTGGCCAGCGTCCGAGCCGTGTCTGCTGCCCAGCGCAACAAGGTCCCCTTCTCCAAGCTCAAGCCCCTGCACCCAGCAAAGTACTTGGCCCCGCGCCCGATCCCGTCTACGCCCGGCACCCCGCCCGCCCTCGCTTCCCTCCCGCTCATGCCCGCAAAGCCCCTCGAGCCGCTGCCCATCAAGCTCAAGGCCAAATCGCTCCCGAAACTGCTTCCCCATGTCGCCAAGCTGTCCGACGGCACCACCATCCATCTCAACTCGGCCGCCTTCGAGCCCGTCTTTGACAGGGGCAACCTCCCGCCCACAAGCCACAAGTTTGCACCCACGTCGCTTGCCTCGCCGCTTTCCGATCCCATCGAGCCCCTCGCAACAGCAAAAAGGTGCTGACGGCGGCCGAAATCCAAGAAATCAAGGCCTTGCGGGCGCAGGATCCTGACCAGTGGACGGTGCGCAAGCTTGCCGCCAAGTATGGCGTCTCTGGCATTGCCATTTCCATTGTGGCAAAGTGTCCCGAGCAGCGCGCCGCAAAGTTGGCAGAAGTCGAGGCCGAGCGGGTTGCCAGGTTGCCGCCGTCGACTCTGCAGCATATCCGGGATCGGCAGCGGAGGCGCGAGTTGTGGTAGATCCTTGTGTTGTGTGTTTTGCATGTTAAACGTTTGTGGACACTCCCTTGTATGTATGTACTAAGCATTTAGTTTTCTTGGTCCGCATCTGCCGCAGCATGCCTGGAGTGTTACGTACACACAATGGCAGGATGAAGCGTTGGTGGGGGGCGGTCAAACTCGCCTGCTTCCGTGCTTCGTTGCGGATTAACTTGACGGCTATCGGCAATGGCTCGGGCGAATGCAAGTGTTTTGGTGTCACCACGCGAGCATAGACTGAACAGTTATGAATTGACGTCTGTCATGCGCTAAGAATCTGAAATGCACATTATTTATTTTAAATTAAATGGTCAAGGATTCGACCCATGGACATGAAAAGCCAACGAAATTATAACCTTTACGCCATTCAAAGACAAGCTCATTTCATATTAATCACAAAAAGCTCACAACATCAGCTCATCGTCATCACCACCGCCAACACCCACAAGCAACGAGCAACGTCCGAGTCAATGTCATGGTGTGGATTGGAGTGCTCCTTGTCCCTTTGAGCCCGCCATGCCCTCCACCGACACGAATGCCATACCAACCCATGAGATGATCCGTGTGTAGGGCAACGAAGCCAGCAAGCCGACCGCCGACGCGAGACCTGGTCCGACAACTATCGCGCCGCCACTCACTCAACGCAGGACCAGGTCATCACGGTTGTCACTGCAGCCACCCCAACAGCGCAACTACCGACGTCAACAGCTGCAACCACGGCCAACATCCGGTGGTCGCTGCCGAGCATCCCATTCTACTCGTCTGCTTCCTCTTCCTCAACCGATGCTTCCACCTTGGCTCAGCTTCCACCAGGGACCAACGTTGACGACCTTCCTGTATGGTACCAAGACCTGATCCGCCTTCCAAAACCAAGCGCAACGCCCAAACTGCCGAGTTTTTGCGACCAGCGTCCAAGCCTCGATCGCGCCCGCAAACCCCAGCTTCGGGATCTCGACCACAAACGCCGTCCGCCACGACAGCACGCACCAGGCAAGCATCCGATTCGCCTGGGGCTGCCACGAACGCTGCCAATGACGACGACGGCGACGACCGCGACTCGACCCTGCAGTCCTCGACCACTTCCCTGTCCACCAGTACCCAGACCAACGTACCACCTGGCGGTGTACCCTCGCGCGGCGCATCATGGCTTTCCCTATTTGCTACATCGTCCACTTCACCCAACCCGTCTTCACCCTTAACTTCGCCATCATCCTCATCATCGCGGTCGTCGTCCGCCCCACTTGCCGACGCGCCACTGGTCGTGGGCCACCTGGGCCACGCCACCAACGCACACCTCAAACGCGTCGCGGCGACGCAGCGCAAGTTGAGTACGCTGGTGGTGGATGTCCAGGGACAGGTAACGGGCGTTGCGGGCGAGGCCGTATTGAGGGCCAGGAGAGCTGGCGCCGTGGTTAGCGGGGTTCGTGACTGTATGTATACGTTCTCTCTCTCTTTTTTTTTTTTTTTTTTTTTTTTCTTCCCCATGGATATGTTGGTCAAACTGACGCCAGCTCTTGCATGAAACATATGTAGATGTAGGATTGCAAAGTCGGATGGATGCCTTGGACAAGGAACTCGAGGAGTTGATTTTCAAGGTTGGTGAGGTGGTTGGCAAGGATAAAGTCAAGTTTCTGGACCCTGCATCCGAGTCCGAGACTGAGCATGAGGATGGTACATCGATACCAAATGCATGAAATGCGTGTGATTGTGTGTTGTATTTACATGAGAAGCAACTGATATGGATCAATGGATAGACAGAGGGAAACAAGCAGGAGATGATTGAATCAATAAAAACAGGAAAGGGTGCTTGACAACTACTTGTGTACACAAACACCAGCCATTGATGAGAGAGATACAACAGAACTGGCCAACCTCGGCAAATACACGTTCACAAATCAAACTTGACTGCCACTTGGACACACGTCACGGGCCCGCCCTCTTGATCGGTAATATCCGCCGTGACATAGTAGGTGCCCGGCGGGATCTCATTTGGCAAATCAAACTTCTTATCAATGACAATCGGGCCCTGCTGCAACGGACACGTCAAGTCGACGCGCCCCACCTCGTTGCACAAGTCCAAGTCCTGCTTGAGCAGCTGGATGAACCGTCCGAGCTTGACGAGCACGTGGACCGTCGCGGGCCGGTCAATCGTGCGGCGGAGCTGGCCCTTGAGGCGTACTTGCAGCGGCTCGCCGCGCTTGGGCTGGTCCGGGATGAGTTCGAGCGATTCCAGGTCAAGCGCGTCCGCGTCCGAGTTTTTCGCGCACTGCTTGACGTCCGAGAGCGATGCTGTCAGCGCCAGTTTCGAAAGCGGCGTGGTGAGTGTGTTGAGGCCGCCGAGGGGCGATTGGTAGCGGTCGGCGGCAGATGCAGAGGCTACGAGCGGAATGGCGTGGACCACGAGCACTTGGGAGGCGGCGGCCAGCAAGACGACCGCCACGAGGAGGAGATGGAGGGGCGAGTGCATGGTGGGGTGGGGCGGGCGTGCGGTGTGAGGGATTGCTCGGGGTGTTTTGTATCAGGGCTGGATTGCTGACTGATATTGTGCATGGAATCGGCCGTGTGTGGGAAATCGAAGAAAGCGTTGCCTTTTGGGGCACTCCGTCTGGTGAGCGAGAGACCAGTCACGTGGTCTCATCCCACCCTTCCCAAACAAGAAGTGAGTCGTGCGTCTCGAGATTCATTCATTCCCCCATCCATTGCATCGCAACACATGCATGCCAATGTACGATACACGATACACAATCACCACCATGAGTAACAGTACTGCTATGGCTGCCCCGCAACTCCGCCAAGCCGTGCTCGCCGTCACGTCGGCAGACCCGCAGGCAACGCTCTCTGACCTGCACACGGGCCACACCATCCAGTCCTTCAAGCCGTGCTCTGCCCACGGCGCCAATGCTGTTGCTCCGCTCTCTTGCACAACACCGCACTTTGCCTCCCTCCTCAAGGACAAGGGCGTCATTGCCGTTTACGCGCACGACCGCGATCAGCCCTGGCTCAAGTGCCCACTGCCCGAAAAACTCGTGTCGCTTACCGCGTCGCCCGTCAGCGGACGCCTCATCGTGGCTGGAAGCGAGTCGGGAAAAGTATATGTCTGGGATGCACCGTCGGGAAAGCTGTTGGCCGTTGTGGAGGCTCATTTCCAGGCTGTCTCGTGTGTGGTTGTGTCAAATGATGACATGCTGATTGCCACGGGGTCGTTGGATGCTGGAGTCAAAGTGTTCCAAGTGTCATCGTATGTGCGGGCTCGACTCTCTTTCTGCCGACAAGAAGCGCATTTCACTCACACGAGGCATCCCACCGGAACAGACTGATCGACCCATCCAATCCCTCGTCACATCTCCCGCTCCATACCCTCTCCGCACACACGCTTCCCGTGACCTCGCTCCGTTTTTCGCATTCGCCATCCACCACGTCGCGCCTCTTTACCGCCTCGCTTGATCACGCCCTCAAGATCCACGACATGGCTACGGGAGCTACACTCGCCACGTTCCTGTTGCCCTCGCCCATTCACGCGCTCGCATCTGATCCGCTCGACGAGCACGTGTACGCCGGGTGTGACGATGGCAACGTGTACGCCACGTCGCCCGCCAATGCCAACAATGCGGCACACATCACCTCGGTCAGGCAACATCTGGCTAGCGTCGACCGATCGCGCATCACGGCCATTGCCGTGTCCCCGTCGGCAACAAATCTTTTGGTGGGCACAAGCAAAGGCATGGTGGCCGTCCTGGATGCCAAGACGGGCACTCAAGTCCGCACGCTGGCAGGCGGCATGGGGTGGGCATCGCCCGTGGTGCATTTGCACGCGTTTGTGATGGCCAGTGCCGGTGAGATTGGACGAGAGGTGGTGCCGAGTCGAATGCCCAGTGTGGCCTTGTTGCAGAGGTTCAAGGACGCTGCCCCTGCCGGATTGGTGTTGGGCGCACCAGTTTCAGGGGAGGATGCAGAGGCGGACGATTGTGAGGATGCGTTGGACATGTTTGCGAGAACAAGAGCGGCGTTGATGACATTGGAGTGATCTTTGTTGGGTTGTGCAATTGCCAATATAAATATTCTTGTACAAGGACATGAATCACGCACACAAGTCAAAAGTCGATGTCATCCTCTTCGACTTGAATCCCACACCCCAAACAGATGTCGTCCTTGTACACGACCAACACTTGGCCTGGAGTGACTGCCCTCACTGGCTCATCAAACTCTACCTCATACATGCCCTCTTGCTGGTTTTTGACCAAGCGACACCCAACAGCCGTCTGCTGATACCTCACTCTTGCCACTACTGCTCCATCGCCGCTCGTGGCCACTTGCTCATTTTCCGGATGAATCCAATTGACCCACTGGACCTTCGTGCGCCGTGTATAGAGCAACGCATGGTCGCGATCGGGAACCAGCAAGATGTTGCCCGAACGCGCAGACTTGCGTGCGACAAAGTACTTGACGGGCTGAGAGGCAAGTTGTGCGGATTGGCCAATGGTGTACTTTGCGAGCCCAAGGTGGGGTCCTATTTCGCCCATTTTGCAAATCAGCAGAGTTGAGAGGAAATGAGTGACCTTGGGAACAACGACACAGAGCACGTACCAAGGATGGTTCCGTCTTCAAGGACAAACTTGCCCGGTTGCTGTTCAATGTATCCATCTGTGGACGGCCCACCCGCCTGTTCAACACAACGAATTCACGGCATAACCGCAAGTAAATGCAAATGACGAACCCAAAAAATCTCCGAAACGTTTCCGCTTGCCAATAAAGCAGATTCCCATGCTCTCCTTCTTGTCAGCAAATTTGCCCAACCCAACACTCCTCGCCAATGCCTTGACCTCGGCCTTGCTCCTGACCCCACCCAATGGGAACACCACCTGAGGCAGGACTTTTCCCTCGACAGCCGCTAAAAAGTACGACTGATCCTTGACCGTATCTACGGCCCTCGCTAGCTGCACTTTACCCATCCCATCCGGCACAGTCCGTGCATAATGTCCCGTCGCAAGCACATCAAATCTGCTCTTGCTCTTGCCATTGGCCAACCCGCCAAACACCCGCTCATACATGACGCCAAACTTGATTTCCCGATTACACCACACGTCCGGATTGGGCGTGCGCCCGCGCGCATACCCGTCCTCAAGGACCCGATGCTCAAACACGCGGCCCCAGTACTCGGACACGAAATCCACTCTCTCGCACGGAATGCCGACAATGTGACATGCCTCGCGCACAGCCGCCCAATCGGCATCGCTCGTGCACTCGCCCGTCTCGTCCTGGGCGTCCCAGTTGCGCATGTAGATGCCCGTGACAGACTGCACGCCCGGGTGGTTGGCGAGCAAGTGGGCGCACAGGGCAGAGTCGACGCCGCCAGACATGGCCAGGGCGATGCGGGCGTTGGGGGGGAGGCGCAGCGACCTGAGCCATGGCGGGAGCGTGGGAGCGACAGCGGCGGCCGTAATGGTCGAGTACGTCTGCAATCCTTGGGTCTGTTGGCAGCAATGGGGTCGAGATGGAGCTTGGCGCCGGTGCCAGGAGGCGAGCGCCAGGCGCCGGGAAATGGGGAGTAGAGGTGCGGCGTGGGAGATTGCCGCGAGTCCGGTGGATGCTTGGAAGCGATACATAGTGTGGTATTTGTGGACAGGGTGTTCTGGATCCGGATTCCTTGGCTTTGTGATTTTGCCACTCTGCAATCGCAGAAACCAAGAGGGCATTCACCCCGGTTACTACCCATGTGCATCGTGCATCCTTGGCGACCTTGGACTTTGCCGACCGTGCACAAAGCAAGAGCTGCAGGATCTTGCTGCTGGTTTGCTGCATGGCTTGCATGGCTCTAGTTCGAGTCTCGTTCGATCGTTCGCAGGTGCGTCGCCTGCTCCGTATCGGCCCCTGCCAATTCATCGCTGGTTCCGGGTTGAACAGAGGCAATGCACAGCAATGCGCTGGACAAATGCAAGCGAAATGTGTGTATAGGATAAAATACTTGGTCGAAAGAATGCGCCATTCGGCTCCGAGGTAACCAGGGCGAAATGAAAACAATGGAAAACACAACAGCAAGGTGACCGATGGGCAGACCGGGGGGAATGAGATGAGGGATGAACTTGGAAAGTAAAGGTCAAGTGGAAAATAGAAAAAAAAACACACACAACAGAGGGGGTAGGGGTGAAGGACACAATGCGGTCATGGCGATGCCGGCTTATTGGTCGATAGACTTGATGGTGCTGGTGGCGCCACGGATTGCGGTTGACCTTGAAGGTCAGGGTTGGTGGGTGCAAGGTGTGCGCTTTCACTGGTCTCGCCCAGGGGCAGGGGCGTCATCGGCCCCTCCTCGGCCACGTCCACTTCAATATGCCGGGTTGCAACTGCTGGCAAGTCACTTGTTGATGCTGGCTCGGCCCTTGCCCCGACTGTCGAAACAGGGCCCACTGCTCCCTCCTCGACCAGCGCAAGCGGCACATTGACGGGCGACATTGTCCCCGATGGCGGTGCAGATCCCTTTGACAGCACGCCCACTCCTCCACCCGCACCCGACTGTGCACTAGCGGCCCGCACACGCATCTCGACCGTCTTGAGCCACACAAATCCACGCACGGCAAGTACCACCACAGGGACGTTGACGGCCGCCACAATGTAAAACAGCGGATGGTCGTGCGGGTCCGTCAACCAAGCCTGGAGGGCAACCGAAATGGACGACACCATGGTGACACACACAAGGAACACAAGTGGCCAAAACCCACCGGCGGTCGCTGCGGGCCCCACGGACAGGCGTGGGCCGAGGCGCACAACAAGCGCATACACGTGCATGACGAGGGCAACGGCCGTTGCCACGACAGCTGCCACGGCAAATGGCGGGCGCTGGATGGACTTGTACTGGCGCCAGGCCATGATGCCGAGCAGCCAGGCTTCAAGGACAATGAGCACCAGCAGCGACAGCGCCAGCAGGCGCAGTGTCCAGGCGGCACGGGTGTAGGGCGGTGGGAGCGGGAGCACACGGTGCGTTGAGGTGACCGAGGCATTGCGGGACCGGGTCAGCGAGGACGCCGAGGCAAGGTGGGCGTGTGTCGCGGCGGCAGATGTGGCGCCCGAGGCACCGCCCGCGAGCGAGTGCATGTTGATGTTGGTGCTGATGTTGACGGCCATGACGGCGGTGGTGTGTGAGGTTGTGGGTGGTTGCGGTTGTGGATTATGGGTGGTCGCGTCGCCGGCGGCATTGGCAGTGGCAGCGGCAGCAGACACAGACATGGTTGTCGCTGATGGTAAAGAGTGTGACTGTTGGGTGTATCTTGATAAGAAATCCTTAATGCGTGAGGATGCGATGGCGAGTGTGAGTGTGAGTGCATTGCAATTGCAATTGTAGTCGATGGAAAAGTCTGATTGTGCCGTCAATGTCATCAACGTCTCTCGGGCCTCTCGCCATCATGGCCAGCCAACCTGACAGACTGTCAGACAGGTGGCGCTCGCAAAGTAAAAAAACGCACGAACAATATCTGGCAGAAGCGGCTGCCGCACAAGCTTCGAGCTTCTGCATTCCCCATCCTTTCTGGAACATCGACCAGTCCTTTGGACCTCTCGAGAACGCAGTCAGTCGCGAACCAACCAAAATGAAGGTAAGTAAACATTTACTGTCAAGCTGGAATGATGGGAAAGGGACAGGAAGTGGGGCAATATGCATGCAAAAAGCAAGCAACCAACCTACCAACCAGATAAAGAAACAATAAGTCCAACAAGAGGAACGCGGCCAAGATCCGACCGAAACCAAACAACAACCCAATATGCCCTTGCTCACTGCCCCGCCCAATACCTCTCAGTTCTGTCCTCTTCAGAATACTCCTGCCCCACTCCCTCGAACCTCGCGTCTTGTCCGCGCCCATGATCCGCACCTCCCCACCTGGCCGGATGCGAATGCGGGTGAGGTGCAGACCCAACTCCGTACGTGCCATGTTCACGACGCGGTTGAACGACGCTGCGTGGTTGCGGCGGTGGTGGAACCATCCCAATCCCGCCCCTTGCTGGTGACGGTGCGCCGTTCGACAGTGCCGCAGACGAATGTGGTTGCGGCGCAACGCGCCCGTATGGCAAACTGTCGTTGACATACATGGGATCCATTCCCATGGACGATGACGACGACGTTGACTGTGCTGCGGCAGCACTGGTGCCAGCGTGGTACCGCGCCGTGGGAACTGAGTAGTACCGTGGTGACGTCCAAGGTTGGTGCGCATAGTGGGCCGGCAGATGGGCAGGACCAGGCGGCGCAAAATCGGGGGGCGCGGATTGAGAATGCCAAGCGCGAGGCATCTCAATCGGTTGCGCAAGCGCTGACATCGAATGGACATGATGCAGCTGCATCGCTTGGCCGTCTGCTGCAGAGCCGCGTGGGCTGGTTGGGGCAAATGTGGCAGAGAGCGGGGTCGGCGGGAAATAGCCACCATAGTATGTTGGGTCACCGCTAGGCACTAAAGAAGCGTCACGGTTGTGCGGGTTGGCAGCGGTGGCACCGGCTGGTGGGCTCAAGTTGTGATATGCTTGCGGTTGATACTGCGGCCACTCGTCTTGGTAATCAGTCAGCACGCGCATGGGTTGGTCGCGCGGCGGGTAAGGGTATGCGTAGCGCAGGTCAGGGCACGGTCGGCGGTATTGTTGTGGGTGCAATCTTTCGCGCCTGTCCGGACCCTCCAGTGGCACATCGTGGAGGGCGAGGATGGGATGAGCCCCAACCGAAATCGCTGACCTAACGTCGTCGTGCTCATCATGAAACGTCTCTGCCGCCAAAGAGCCTGTCTCGCTTGATGCTGCGGCAAACGTGCCGCTGTCAGACCGTTCCCTGCCGCCTCGACTCGCGGCCGCGGACCCCAGCGGTGCAACCAACCCGCCTGCAATCGCATTCGCCATAGCATACTGACCTGGCGACCGCGAACGCACCACAAACGGATCCGACTTTGCGTGCGCAATCACAATGTCGTTGCCGCCATCGACAGGCGCAGCAATAAGTTCGACGTACATGCAAAATGTGGCCACTCTGCGCTCCTCATCGCATCTGCCGTCCGACGACGACTTGCCGCCGACCACTGCCGCGGGCGTGGCCTTTGAAAACTGGACACGTTCCCAGACAACAGTGGCTCCTGGCTCCAATGCGCTCGAAACTTGTCCGGGCCGACCAGGAGCTGCAGCGGCGGCCGTTGACAATGGCCAGCAGGCTTGCGGGACAACCGCAAGTGTGGGCCCACGATCGCGCTTGCACGTGCGTTGAACCAGCCCAATGCGCTCGCCCTTTGGGCCAGCGACTCTGGGAGCAAGCCGCAGGTTGGTGCATTGGATCCAAGCATCAGATCCTGGAGGCTGAACGAGAATGGTCCAAGAGTTGGTGTTGGCACTCGACGCGCCGCCAGATCCTGTTCTTGTTCCTGAAGCGGATTGCCCCTCGTCGTCGGCGGGCAAACGAGCGGTAAGTGGGCTCGCTGGGACGGGCGTCGGCTCACGCGGAGGCACATGTTGGTTTGAGGAGCCACGAGCGGGAGTGGGGGGAAGCGCGGTGGCAGAGCATGACGAGACAATCTGTGCACAACACAACCCGCCGAATCAGGTCAACACTTCAGCGTATAATGAACAATTTGCATCGATCATGAATCGTGACAGGTTTGTACCTCTCTGCCGTTATTAAGGTCGCAAGTGGTTTGTGCGCCAATCTCAGTGGTTATTTCTCAAAGTCGATAAAGTGGCTGCAGCCAAGGCAGACAAATGGAGAGGCAGACGTACGAATAGTTCCGCTTGAATGCACACGGAAACCCGTCCACCACGGAAAAGTGAAAGCCTTTATCCAATTTGGCCCACAAGGACAAGGCGTATTCTGTGCGGCCAGACACGGACCGGACACGCGCTAGCTGTGTCGACACAAATCGTGGGCCGCCGCCGATCGTGGGTAACCCCTCCCAGCGCGTACGCGACGACCGCTGGCGGTTTGGCGCCGGGTTTGGTGCCACTTGATGGTACGAATAACCGCCGTGTCGCTGGTCGTGATTCGTGATCATCGCGTGCGAGCCGCTGGCGTTGCTGCTCTGTCCGTGCGTGGCCATATTGCTAGCGGGTCGCGGGCTCGCCGAGTCGATGTCACGGTCACGATCTGACATAATGGAGGTATAGGTGACGTCGGCTGAAACCCGAAACAGTCAGGAAGGTCAGTTAAGGGCCGGGATGGGACTGCTGGAGCGTGTGTCTTGGGCGAACCGAGCAAATCTTGATCAGTGGCAACGGGGTGGTATTGGGGGTTGTGGGATGTGTCAGGTCAGGTTATGTATGTGTACTGGGTCGCTCGTGTGGTGGTAGCAGAGTCCATTGGTGAATTTAGTTCGAAATACACCACGGATGGACAAAGAACACTGGAAGGAAAAGGAGGGCGGAAGCAGTTCTCGAGTTCTCTGCTCTTGTGCTTCGAAAAGGGAAGAAAAGGAGTGGTTGCAAGGGCATCTGGCCGGGCCGACGGTTTGCGCCAGCTTTTTGCTTTTTGCTGTTGTCATGCGAATGCGGCAGGCCCTTGGTTCAGCGATGCACGTCGTAAGCGCTTGTGCAACAGCGATAGGCTGGGCAAAAACCCGATCTGCGCCCTCCCTCCAGAAAGACCCTCACCCCAGAAAGAAAGAAATGCCCCTCACTCTCACATTAACTGGAGCTCTTCCATCATTGGATTGACTAAGTTAGGGTCCGCTGTAAACATGACTTGATGCTGTAATTGTTGATGGTTGTTGTGTTTCACGTTGAAAGCGAAGCTTTCGCTGCGAAATGAAGTTTATGGGTGGCATGCGCAACGCACAGCCCAGGTCTGGGACACCAGAAACAGGACTCAGTGGGGACATTTGAATAGAACTCCTCATGTGAATCAAGTAGCTGCAATCGCAAGAACGTTGTTAGCATTACGTCGCCATCGACACCTATGTTGTCGAGAATAGCAAAGGCAGCGGCGGTGGACAATACCCTTCCTGCCCCTTGAATTGTATAGAGACCCCGACGTGCCTTAAATTGGCGAAACAGCACGATGTTAAGAAATGTGTCAATTGCCCACTTCCGTTGCAAGCAAGGGCCATCTTACAATCTGTTCCTTCCTATGCACATACGTTCATGTCTTCGATTTTGCCATGCGTAGGCGTCCTTTTGAACATGCAACCGGCTCTGCGATTCAATGGTCAGTTTTGCAAAAAATGTTTGTTTCCCCGCCGAGCCACCTTTGGTCGAGTCATGGAAGACTGATGGACAGATCCTGATTGCCCACGATCGGGATCGAGAAAACTCAGAGCTCAAGCATAGTGTGTCTGGCAGCATCAAGGAGCGTGCCCAACTTGAAGTTTTCGGCATGATGATGCAAAGAAGCAAGTGGGGGGAGTGTATTTACACGAGTCCGCGAGAAGCGGCGGAAAGAGTGTGGAAATGCGGGACATGTGGGAAGAGGGAAGTTAGCAGGAAGCAGGCAGCTGCCAGAAGGGTGACAGCATGCAAACTTGCAGAGAATCAACAAGACAGAATATGGTGGAAACAGCAAACAGGGGAATGAATCTCAACAATTCGGCCCGAAGAACATCTGGAACTGTCACATCATCGACACAATCATCAACACGCGGACATCGGCTTGATTCCTCGCATCACTTGTGCCCCGTGGCCTTCTTGCCATGGCCCTCCATCGCCGCCTGCTTGCCGACTTGTCTGGCTGCGCGTGCCCCTGCTGCGCCTGGGCCGGTGCGCCTCTTTTCAAACTTCCGCTGACAGATACACCAAACCCGTTCACGGCAAAATCCACGTTTGCTCCTTTACCCGTGCCTGTGCCTGGACCGGTTCCCACGCCGGAGTTGTCCGTGATCAGGATTTCAAGCGTTTGGTCTCCGGAATGCGAATCGGGGTTGGAATCGCCGCCACTTCCGCCCGTACCCGGGCGCGCCGTCGAAGTGGCGCGTGCAGACGTTGAAGACGAACCAGAGGGACGTGTGGCCGTTGAACGCACCGATGTCGCGGGCGAACTTGAGGTTGGGCGGCCAGCAACAACTTGACCGGGAACGGGTGCGGGAGCCGGCTCAGCCGCCGGAGCATCGTCAGCCGCATCTGTCGTCACGGGGACAATCTTGTCCAGCTCGACAGCTTGCGTAAACTCGGCCTCGTCACGCTTGATGTTACGCGCGTCGCGCCTCAGTTTTGCCCCTGGCACATGCTCGGGCTCGGGCGGCGGGACAAGAACGTCGATAACGTCTGACGCGGGATCGTCAAACAGCGCAGCGGCTTCGACCACGACTGCGGCATCGTCGCCACCATCGGCAACAACGTCCGTGATCACCTCGGGGTCGCCCGTGCGCGTACGCGTGGGCGTATCGGTGGTGGCAGGCGCCATTGGGTCGCCCAGCTCAGCAATGTCGTCGCCAGCATCAATGGTGAGGTCGTCGTCATCGCCGTCTTGGTTGTTTGCCTTGACAGGTTTGGCAGCGGCATCGGCGTGATCAGAGTTGGCCGAGCTTTTGGATTTGGGCACGACCAGGGCTTCAGGGTTGGCGTGTGCCACTGGGTCGGGACTGGCGATCGCAACGGTGGATGGTTGCAGCAGGCAAACCGCGGCGAGGAGCGAAACAAGCAAGGTGACGAGGAGCAGGCGGCGTGGGGTCGAGCGGGTCATGCGGCCGTTGACGGGAAGGGAACGCATCATGGAGCTGCACATTGAGGAGGAAGTCGGTGGAAGGGAATGCGCAGAGTGGGGTTATCGCCACGGTGGGGGGTATCACTGTACAAAGTGCGATAGTCGTCGTGTGTGTCGTGGGAACGTCAGCCAGTCCAGAATCAAGCGACCGCGACTTTTCTTGCGTGTGGCATGCCAGCTGAATCTGTCTGCGGTTGGTTGGTGCCCAAACTTGTCAGTCCAAGTCATCCATCATCCTTAGGACGACGACACCCAATCAGCATTGGATTGGTACGCTATGTAGTTGCTCACGCCTGCGTTTGCATCGACCGAGCCGTCAACCCAGGCTATGTGAAGTCGTCTTGCACGAGTCTGATGGCTGGCAGCAGTCCTGGTGCTTCAGGCACAGCGTGTTCCACAGCGACGCGGCCGTGCACAAGTCGTGGGAGCGTGCACCAGCACAGGCACAAGCAACCTCGGTTATCTGGCTAGGCTATATGTAGTTGTCATTGTTCATACAAGCTGTGGTCTGTGCACCGATCGCAGTGTCATCATTGGCCGAAGCGAATACAGCCTTGGGAACTCTGTAGGCGACGGTCGGCGGTAAGCGGACGGTACAAAATGAACCGCGACAGGGCCGCCCTCTACAGATTTATTGTTAATTGTCTGTCGCATTGTGTATGAAAGCCCTGGCTCTCCAGGTTTACATTTACATACTTGGGTCAATGAGCCTGAACAGGCAAGAGTTGTTGTGCTTGAGCCGCGAACAAGCAAACAATCTGAGGTTGTATGGCATGATCCTTTACATCTGTTCCCGTGGCTGAAAATCCAGTCACTGATCGGACCATGCCATATGACTTGCCACATGCATGAGCCTCTTTATCTTATCATCATCAGTCTTGGTTGGGCTGGCGATGGCGGCCTCAAAAAGCGTAGACGTGAACGAACATAACACCTGTACACGGGTCGAGGCTCGGCACCCCTAACTTGGGCTCCATGCCTACATGATATCGATGACCCCTCACCCCGCCAGCTGACTGCACATGCATTGAAGTCTCGGCACAACGCCCTTCCGTCACGACTGCCCCGTTGCGCAGCTCATCCGCCTGCCTGCCTGCCAATCTTCTATTGCAACAACGCCCGCCGCGCTGCCCTGGTTTCTTTCCGCCCTGGGTCACGAACCACCGACTCACGCTCATCATCCACCATCGCACCTCGCACCAACGGTTCCCACCGGCTCCGCTATGCAACCCGTCGCCGGCCCCAACACTTCGTCGGCGACCGCCGTCCCGCACGTTGGCCTCGGCCACGGCATGCTTTCGCCAGAAGATCAAGCCATCCTGCACGACTCGTCCCGGCGCAACGCCCACCGGCGCCGGGTCATCAAGGCCGACAACTGGCACAGCGTTGACTACGAGGAAATCGACAATGCCCACCACACGACCTACCACTCGGCCATGCTCGCAAAGCGGGCAAAACGCCCTCGGTTTTGTCCGAGCGGGGGCATTGCAAACATCTTTTCGCACTTTTTTCTCGCAGGCGTGATTGGCGCTTTCGCTGGCTTGTACTACTTTGGCATGTACGAGTTAACCTCAGTGTATGCCAAGTGGAGGTTTGCCTGGATCGCCCCGCACGTCGACAAGCCCGTCAAAATGTTTGGCATGCTGGTCGCCCCGAGTTTGGCCATGGCCGCCATTGGGTTGGCGCTCACCTTTTGGGAGCCAAGTTCAGCTGGGTCGGGCATGCCGGAGGTCATTGCGTACTTGAATGGGATTGAGCGGCCAAGGTACTTGTCTTGGCGCACCTTGATTGGTAAGGCCGTTGGCACAGTCTGCATTGTCAACTCGGGCCTGTTCACTGGATACGATGGCCCCTTGATTCACAGTGCGTTCCGTCTGGCTCACTCATTTGACTATCCGTGAGCATTTGCATGTTTATCATGACCTTCTTTCTTTCTAGTTTGCGTCATTGGCGCGCTCATTGTCATTCGCAACGTGAAAAAGGTGCCCTTCTTTGCCCGCTGGCTCTATGGTGAGCTCGACGACGTTCTTGATCAGGACAAGTCGGTGGTTCGGGCGGCGCGGAATCGCGAGCTGCAGCTTTTCGGCACCATTGGAGCCGCAGCGGGCATGGCGGCGGCATTCCAGGCGCCGCTCGCCGGCGTTTGCTTTGCGATCGAGGAAGCAATTTCGTTCTACGACCCCAAGTTGATTATGAAGACGCTCTTTGCGTGTGCCATGGCGCTGGTGGCTCAGACGTTACCTTCAACAGGCGTGCGATTGAATGGCAATGATTTTGCGGCATATGCCGTGAATGTACGTTCAAGTGATTCATTTTCTTTTTCGGATTCCTCTGTTCCCTCATCTCTGTCTTGCTCGCCGTTGCTCGCCTTGTTCTCACGTGTACGACAGGCATTTTGCAACGTGCGGCTCAACTTGATTGACTACTCTGCCTATCTCATGCTTGGCGTCATTGGGGGCGTGACGGGTCACTTGTATAACGTGCTTGTCGCAAAGGTCCGCGTTTGGCGCCGTCAACATCGCACATTCCGGAGCAAGGCAATTGAAGTGTTTGCTCTGGTCATCCTGACCAATGTGTGCATTACCGCCTTCATGTACGGCCCAGAATTTGAAAAAATGGATCGCGTACGGCTTTCTTTTCGTCATCAGGTTGCGTGTGGATTGGCTAATCAACCGACTGCGGCATTTCCTTCTCCAGCTTGATTGCACACCATTCAGTCGAGCCATTCAGCACGTCACCAAACTGCCCACGTCCGAGGACTGCACAAAGACGTGCGAGGATTGGACTCGCGAATCGTTCAACGCCGGCCCATGCATTCAACACTTGTCGCTCAACACCTGTGTCGTGTCCGAGATCCAGTCCGAAATCAGCGAAGTACGCCCGCATGCTCGAGTCCTCTCCACATTGAGCGAAGCGCTCACTGCCCTTTTTGTTTTTTCAGGTCATTGCCCAAAACGCAATTCAGGCCCTGCAAACTTGCCGCACGGCCAGGCATCGCAATCATTGACCTCCTGCCAACCGATGATGATCTCGCCCAAATCTTTCTCGAGTCGGGTGCCAAAGCCGACTTGCCCAAGTATTTGTTCACCCCAAGCAAGATTGTGGAAGCAGCAAACAAGGTCAAGGCCTCGGTTCCTGCATCGATTGCCGGCAACGCGACATTGAACTCTGCAAAACTGGCCACGGACGAAAAGGGACAGACGCAGCCACGGCCATCAAGGACGTGTGCTACTATCAAATGCCGTCGCTCGTTCTCAACCAGCCCAAGGGCATCGTCACCAACATGTTCCTCCGCGGTTACCATTACCTGTTTCAAGCGCCCGTGCTCGGCATGTTTCTTGTCTGTACGTGCTCCTCTCGCTTGCGACACACAATATTTCCATGCCGACGGATTTGGTACTGCCATCGCTTGTGATTGGCGCCGTCATGGGTCGACTCTTTGGTCTTGGGTACAATCAGTTTTTGCGTATCCTCGAACTGGACAACCGGGTCACGCTCATGGATCCAGGAGCGGCCGCATTGCTCGGCATGTGTGCGTTTTGGTCGGGCACGAGTCGGATGATGATTACCATTCTCGTGATTGCAGTGCAGGCGACGGGAGACATGGTATGCTGCTTCGTCTGTTTAGCAACTGACTCTTGTCTGCTCACTTTTTTTTCGGCTTTGGAATGCAGACGTACATCAACGGCGTGACCCTGGTCGTGCTCATCGCAGCTCTCATTGGAAACCAGTTGGGCGAATCGCAATTCCACCTGGAAATCGAGGCCATGAACCTCCCATTCCTTCCGCATCACCCGCCGTACGAATTCAAGTCCATGACCGTCAAGGATATGCTCCTGCACCTTGGCAAATACTCTACCCCATCAAGCCATCCACCACCCGACTCGAACCGCGCCTCGTCCTCGTCCCTCTCTGCGGGCCACGTCGAGGTCGAAGACATCTGCCTCACGGATCGTGAATGCACCGTTGGCGCGGCCGTCGAACTGCTGACGCAAACGGGCGTGTCCGGTTTCCCAGTCACCACGGAAACGGGCCAGCTCGTTGGCATCATCCTTCGCTCACAACTCGAACGCATTGTCGCACGCATCGCGCCCAACGCGTCCATTTCGCCGAGCCAGCAACCGGATACATCTTTGAGGAGCGGCCGACGGCGTTGAGTTCGATTGAAAACAAGTGGCGCCGGTCCCAGTTTTCGGCGGTGCCGCCCGCGCCGACCACGGGGTTGACGCCAGAGACCGAAGCTGTGAGTATTCGGTTGGAGGTGTCCAAGCAGATGAACCGGTCGCCGTTGACGGTACGGCTGGATACGAGCGCCAACAAGGCCTACAACTTGTTTCGACACCTCGGCTTGCGGCATTTGGTGGTGGTCGAAGGCGACAATGAGGTGGTCAATATGTTGACCCGAATTGACTTTTCGGAAATGGTCGAGTCGCTGCATCATGGACACGGTCACGATCACGCGGACGCCCATTCCAACGCGCATGGGCATGACAAGCACGGCCCAGACGGCGGCAAAGCCATGGCCTTGTACAGGAGCACCACCAGGACGGACGCCCGCACGCACCAACGCCCACGACCTCGGCAGCTCACATTCCGCTCCAACACATGGAATCTCCGACCCAACTGTCACCTACGCACCAGGGATACCCTGGATCATCACCGCAAGCAGCCTACATGTTCCCGCCGCAGCCCGTTGTTCCTGTCACCAATCCGTACCCAAACTACAACAACGCACACACGGCCGTTCCCATGCACTCGCAAATGCCCATGCCCATGCCGCTTCCCACCATGGGGGTCCAAAACGGCCAACAAATGCAACCGGATTTGTCGCGCGTGTACTCGCGCGTGCGGCGCACAGGTATGCGCCGGTTGCAGAGTTTGGGCGACGTGCATGCGAGTCAGGAACATTGAGTCGTTCAGGGTCTGGGGATGTTGTCCAGCGATTGCAGGAGGCGCATCAGCCGCTTCGGTAGGCTTCCTTGTAGGGGTGGATATGTCTCTTTCGAGTTCTACATTCATAGAAGCGGTTGACTAGGATTCGGCTGTTTTCATTGGAACTCAATCTTTCCGCAGGTCGCATGCTCTGGACACCCAAAAAACCCAGAAAACATATAATGGAAAAATGATGATCCATAAACACAGAAGAACATCAAATTGGGTCGGCAAATCCATGCGATAGAGCCTGAGATATGAAGAGCAATGGAAGAAAGAACATCAAACACACACAAGACCGACTTTTACAACAGCGTTGCGCCTTGGCCGGGTTTGGGAGCATTATCAACAAATGCTTATTCATCGTGTCACAGTATTCGGCTGCGGCATCCGCGTGCGCGTCTCGATCCTGACCCGCCTTGATGCAAGAGAACACGCCAAAGGCAGCCTGCACGCACCAGCGAGGAATACAAGACCTATTGCACCGTTCGATGGAGGGCACAATGCTTCATGGCCCACCCCACCTGTGCTGGCTGCCCAAGTAAAAAGTTTTCCGTTGCTTGAATGATTTGCGCTGCAATTACTTTGGGAATGGTTGCAACAAGTGTACCGGCAATGATAGAAATTGCGCCAACGCTTGCTTATTCACACGTTTCGACAGCAATGATTGGTACCTTGAGGCGTCCAACTTGCCACCTTGTTTCACCGCCAACGTCAAAGTGCATCCAACTCGGCAAGAGAGCCACTTCGGTAAATCTGGACAAGTGACTCAAGGCCGTCTTGCTTCCACGCGATCGCTTGCTCGTCATTTTTCCAGGCCTTGGGATCGCGCATGACTTGATCACAAATTCGGCCATGAGCCGCACCAAATGGGCGTGGGAAACCGGAGTGGATTGTTGAGCGCTTTTTGAATGTGATAAATGGCCTTGATCGCAAAGTTTTCGTGTTTGGCTTGCAACTTGGCCAACATCTCCTCGGCCGCCTCAACCGCCCGCGGCTCATGAATGAGAGCAGCAATGCCACCTGAGGTCGATGCAGCAAGTCCGACAGCCACGGCAACAGCGCCCACGGGGGCAAGGGGAGGGAACATGAGACTGACCGAACCAAACGCTGTGAGGATACCACCCGCTGCTGCGGTCCCATGCATGGCGGCCCGCTCGTTGAACATCTTCCACGCGGCATCGATGGCTGCTTGTTGTCGATGACGCAGAATGTCGCGAGCTTCGGCAAAGCAATCGTCGTCCTGATACGCCGGCCGGCGGCCGCGGAAATCGCGTCGCGGGCTGCGCTCGTCAACTTGTAACGACCACTCGACTGTTGCTTTGCGATGCACTTGACATGCTCTGCGACAGCTTCGGCGACGTCATTGGCGGCCGGTTGAGGGGTTGGCTGTGTGTCGCGTTTTGTTTGGGTCATGTTGGCTAGCAAGTGATGGGAACGATGGATTACTTGTCAATTTGCGCAGGGAAGGAAGAGGCAGTGAAACAGGACGATGGTTGTCGGAACCTGAATCGTGATGGAGACAAGAACGTGGACACACGTTGACGTGAATCGGCAGATTATTGCATGAGGCAGCTACAATCCTTCACGGGCGTCTCACCGGTTCTTGTGAAATTTGTTCTTCAACTGGGGCAACTTCGATCATTTGTTTCAGGGGTTTTGCTTCCTCCCCAAAAACTCGATTTCCAACACCTCATGACTAGGGTTGCCTTGGGATGTTGTGACTTGGTAAGGACTTGGGCAACTGACCGTTATGAAGACAACGGGACCATTGAACAAGTGCCGAGTTTGGAGTCTAGAGCGTGCTGCCTTCCGTTTGTGACAGTTTGCAATATACCGACCGACCGTTGTGGATGGCGATAGTCATGACTTTATAGTGCCCTGTCGCTAGCCGCGGTACAGGTAAATGGGACCACCGCCCCCGCGATTCTTTGGGCACGCAACAGCCGACTGCGAGTTGACCACGATCTTTCCCGTTGACTAGCACAACCCGCTCGCTTTGCCGGGCACCAAAAGGAATTCGGCCTCTGAGCCCGCGGACAACGATACGCTGCCGCCCGAATCACAGCCGCCGCTCGATTTGTTGCCCACGCATGGTTCGCCGCCAGTTTTCCACCCCCCGTCCACCTCCATCCACTTGCGCCAACCCCTCCTGCTGGCCTTGGGGAGCTGTACGTGAGCTTAAAGTTGCTGAAAGAGCAGACGCGTCCAAGTGTTATTCACCTCGATTCATTATCAAGTGTAGCATTCGCATGCAGTGCGGCAATCCAACGCCCACGCAGACCTTGCGGTCACATGTGGCCATACGACGCGATTGAGCGGATCGATGGATGACCTTTGTCTCGCGTCTCACGCTGTGCTGGCATGGAAAATGTAAGTAAGCTGCCCAAGATCACCGACTCCGCCCACCACCACATTGGCCACAGTCACACCGTGGATATACGCAGGGTGAAGCCACTGGAAGCTGTCCTTTGCCCGGCAGCGTATCACGGATGACATGTCCTTTTCGGCGCGATAGTGTTGATATTGATGCCTGAATCAGCGGGCGACAAGCCAGCAAATCACATAGACTATACACTTTGTGTTTCACCAAACACAAGACACACATCCACACATAAGGGGAATACAAAACCATTCACAAACCCAGTAAATGCCCACAAATCTCGCAGCATGTGGTCCCCGGAGGATTATCAAATGTACAAGTGCTGCACGTTCGGACTTGACCAGAACCACTTGCCAAAGTCGGATCGCGACTCACTTGCTGCGGTAGCACGGGCAGCCGTGCGATCGCACCTGGAAAGTCCCACACGGCATCTGAATGGATGCTGCCACTGCCAGAGCCGCCACCCAAGTGAACTGCCATTGCGCCGCCCGGGTGCCGTCCATACTGGCGCATTTGCGGCTGCGGAGGAGGCGAGGGCGGCTGCATGTACGATCGCCTCATCTTGCATTGACATGCTCAATGCCCTGGCCAACTCCTCGTCCTCGCGCATTTGCGCGGAATGGTCCGTCATCACAATGTCGCCGTCGTTGCTGGAATCAATCTGGGCGCCGACATACATGTCCAAATCGTCGTCGTGGCTAGCGTCCGGAGTTGTGTGGCGACGGCGGCGTTTGTTGATCGGGCCTTGGACTTGCCAGTCGTCGCCAAGAGCAGCGCTTTCAATCACCGAGACTGATCGGCGTTTGGTGCCTGCACTGAGTGTCGTCGCTGAAGACGTTGTTGCTGGGGCGGCCAGCGGCGAATCGTCATCCATGTCGCTCAACACAACCACCTCGTTGGTACTGCTGCTGGTCGCACTTGCCGCTGCGCTCGACATTGCATCACCGCCTCCTGACCCAGACAACAAGCCACCAAACCCCCCGAATCCCTGCTGCGCTTTTTCGCCGCTCCGCCGCCCGCGGTAAACTCGGTTCCTCGTCTGAATCATGACTATCAACGGCGCGACTTGCAACTCGAGCACACACCCATGGTAAACCCCCGACTCAACCACAAGCGCGTTTCGGTCTGCCAACTCGACGCCCGACGGCATCAAAAACAGCTGCTGGTCCATGGGGATCCGGTCGGCAAACTGTGCAATTTCCTTCTTGATGTCCTGTACCGTCTCAGAGAGCGCAACGTACACTTGCGACTCTGCGGGCGGCTTGTTTGCGCTATTGCGCGTGGTCCGTGGCGACGGGGAATGGCCGATGGCGAAATACCGGCGGCAACGGTGGCAGCGCCTGACTGGGAACACCAGACCCATTCGACTTTTTCGCAGCGGCACCCCGACCAGGCTTGCCCACGGCGTCGGTCCCACTGCCACGCTTGCGCACAGTCACGAGCACCTCGTACTTTGGGTCGCCCTTTTCGTTTCTGGAAACGAGCTCGCGCTCCCTGCACTCTTTGCACACGGGCGTCTCATCGCCAACGACATCGCCGCCAGCCCCGCCGTCCGACGGGTAAAACACGCCAATGAGCTCGTCCCACACTTGCCTGGGCACAATGGCAAACTTGAGGAGGCTCCTGTCAAGCATTTCGCGCGGATCATACTTGAGCATGCGGTGCTCCGTGCACAGCAAGTCCATGAACCTGACCAACTTTGGCCGCATCGCTGCGGCGGGATCCAAGGTGAACCGCCACCACGACGTAATGAAATTGGCGGGCAACACAACAAACTTGTCGGGTAATTGCGCGCTGGGAATCCACCCATGGTACCGCTGCCACACGCCTTGATAGTGTTCGCGTGCCACGCGAATCGCGTCGCGCGCCACTGAACCCGCACCCTGCTCGTCTCCGCCTGCATACTCGATGCACGCGCGAACATGGTCTTGTGCCCTGGCCAACTCCATTTCAACGGGATTGTCCATGGCCGCAAGTGCCCAGTCACCAGGCATCACCGCACACAACTGCTCGCGTTCCGTGCCGGCCGCGTCCAAGCGCTCCTGCGCATCGCGCTCGTCGCGCTCGAGCTGTGCGCGGCACGTGGCGCACTCGGTGAGCTCGTCGGTGCGCACGGGCGCGTACTCTGGGCAGAAGGCGCGCAGCACTTCAACGTGTGCGTCCGAAACTTGGACGCGCGCAGTGGCGTTGGGCGTGAGTTTGTGGTGCGAGCAGTGGAGCGAGTCGAGGTGTTCTGGGCGGGGAGGTACGAGTTCGTGCAAGTCGAGACACTCTGCGATCCATTCGGCGGGCACCCAGTAGGTAGGCGGTGGGGCAGCGGCCGGTGCAGATGACTTCCGTGACGGCGGAGGCACTTGCTGCCATGCATTCCACCCATCCTTGCGAAACGCGACCCTCTCGTGATGCGTGAGCACGTCTGCAACACACTCTTTGCATTTTGCCCCGCCGCCGACGAGGGATGTGAGCGGGTCGCGCGCGAGCGCCGGGTTGTCTGGCGCGAACTGCCGCACGAAGTCCATCAACTCGTGTGCCCCGGAAATCGTAACACGCCGGACATAGTGCATTTCGCGCGGGTCGAGGCGGCCGTGCGGGCAAGTGACAAGGCGGTACGGGTCGAAATGCGGGTCGCCGAGGTCGAGGGGCAGGTTGCTCGTGGGCGAGAAGACGAGGTCGAGCAGGCGGTTGGGTAGGTACGCACAAGGTGTATCCAAGGTGGGCAGGTGCAGCGTTTGGTAGAGGTGGAGACGGTGCGCAAGTTGCTTGTCAAAGTCGGACTCAATCGATTCGTGCCTGGAATCACAAAGGAGCTGGAGTGAGTCAATGTCAACGCCCGGAGAGCGACCGGGGCATGAAAAATCGTACAGCAAAGAAATCTCATTCGCCTTGCCCACCCACTCGGCATCCAAGGCCTCAACCTCCTCCATAAATTCCTGCGGCACCTCGACCCGAGCTTGACCGGTCTCTTGCTGCAGCTCCGACTCGCGCGTGAAATAGAGCAAGTACGCCTCGGTGCTGCTAATGGGATCTTTTGTCCAACTATCCCTGGCACCCAACGTGGTCACCTTTTCATCGTCCACCAAGATCCACTTTTCCTCGCCCGCACCAGCACCCGTGTCGGCCCCGCCTGCTTGGCGAATGACGGCAACGTAATGCCCCGCATGTGCCGCACGGCCCTTGTGCACAACAACGGCCGATAATGCCCACATTTCGCCGACGAGCTTCAAGCGTTTGGGAATCTTGATGCTGGTGGCATTCTTTTTCCTGGTCTGCGTCTTTGCGTCGTACGTGAACCGAAGCACCTGGATACAAATGGACCTCGACATGGCCTGCAACTCCAAATGCCTCGTGGCCGGATTCTTCTCTTTGCACACTTGACACAGCACGGCATTGTCGCCATCCAACAACTCGTCCGCCCCAACGGCACGATCCACGAGCTCCTGCACGCCCTCGCCGGCCACGCTCGGATGCACCAGCACCTCGTGAAACGTGTGTGGCGACCGGGTGGCCGTCGAGCACGCCGTGCACGTGGTCACGTACTCGCCCTTGCCGCCAACCATGCCCGTCGATTGAAAGGGCTTGCACCGGTCGTCCATGAGCTGCATGACGAGCTTGCCAAACTCTTGTGCGTCCTGCTGCACGCCGCGCTCGACTTGCAGGTGCTCGAGAAAGGCGCGTGGGGCGAGCCACGGTTGGCGGGAGTGCTGCATGGCGGCAAACACGAGCGCGAGTGCATGGATGGTTGGGTCCGCCCCGGCGTACTTGTAAACGCGCGAGCGGAATTGCGGGTCGGCGAACCAGCATTGGAGTAGGGCGTTGGCGTAGCAGGTGGCGCCCAGGTTGGTGAGACCCAAGGTGGGCGAGGTGGAGGGCGAGCGCAGGATGGCGCGTGTTGGTGAGGAGGTGAATGTATGGAAGAGGCGAGCGGGAAACAACGACGAGTGTGCGTTGAGATGGTCCGAGATGTATTTCGTGCGTGTTTCTATACATAATCCGAATGAACGATTGTGTCAAGTTTTGTAGTGCACCAAAGGCAAGTCACATGTGCCGAGACAAACGTACTGGGATCGAGCCAAGCAGCAATGCCAATGTAGTTGAGACAATTTGGGTTTTCCTTGCACGTGCGTACCGTGCAAGTCGGTGTTGGCCCACGGCTACTATTGGACACGGCGGCTGTGGTCGAAGGTGGCGATGTTGGGGCACTCGACCCGGGCGGCAACAGTTTTGGAGGTCCGAAATCCACAATACCAGCTGCTGCTGCCGCTTGCGACGTACTGGATGGTGGTGATGGTCCATCGGGGTCTTCGATCGGATCGCTGTCGTTGTCGTCATGATCAAGAGTGATGGACTCGCGAAGGTTGTGTTTCGGGTGCGGGTGCTGAATGTCGGAGAAAGCAACAGGTTCGGCATTAGGGGGAGAAGTGCCGTAGCGCAAGGGACATATGCGATGCAGAGCAGGATCTTGGCGGTAAACAGAATCCAAATGCGATTCCTCAATCCGCTCTGGATCTGCATTTGGGATATGCGAGAGACACGCCCAAGCTTGGAGATCTTGCTTGGACTTGGACAGCGTTAGCCACAGCGGCGTGATTCCTGAATTTGACCATCCATGGCCGGGAAGTGGCGGCAATGTGATTGCACCGCCGCCAGAAGCGCCCGTGTGATTTGAAAAGTCGAGGGTGCGCTGTGTGGGCTGCGCCGTTTGAAGAATGTTGGTCAGGGGAGGAGCGTTGCCTTGAGAGGGGGTTGCGAGCGGCTTTGGACGTGGTGGTGGCCGGGCCTTGGCAGATCCGCCACGCCCACGACGGCCGCCACGGCCACCTCCGCGGGTGCCACGGGCGCCGGTACCACGTGTGGTGCTTGCAGGCTCAGAAGCAGAAGCTGGTTTGGCGAGTGACGGTGCGCTATCGTGGGCGGCAGAATCTGGGTCGGCGTGACGGAGTGGTGTGTTCTGATTCTGATTCTGATTCTGATTCTGATCCAATGGTGCGTATTGGTGTTGAATGTGGAGGGTGGGTGGAGTGGATGGAGTGGGTGGAGGCAATGGAGGGACAGGAACGGCAGTCAGTGAGTCACTGGGTGGGATGAAGTGAGGCAAGTGGTCCATGTTGTGGTTTCAATGCGTTTGCAGCGATTGCATCGACTCGAGTCTTTGGACTTGTTGGTCGTCCTCATAAAATGCATCACCGTCTGTTTTCGTTAAGTAATACTTATGTGCGTGCATGCCGACCAATTTGAAAACTTGGAACCGATCGGCGGCCCACCCACTCGTTGTAAAGGTCGATCAATGGACAATCAACAAAACATTGTGGAAATTTTCATATCATCCCACATTTCACACATCCATGTATAAGCATCCTTCTCGCACCAAAGAACCATCAATCACACTCTGCATTATCAATTTCCAACATGGTATTCCTCAACCCCGCACCCAATCCATACGGCCCGTCCTGACCATCTGACTCTCTGCTCACTGGGATACGATGCTTACAACACCCCCAACTCCACTCCACCCGCTGCTCCCAATGACACTTTGCCTCAACCCGCACGGTCTCCCAATCTCAATCGGACCCGTATACGTACTCTAGGGCAACGGCAGCAAGGCTCAAATGAAGCGTGATCGCAACGCCAAGAAGGGCCCCGGCGAAGCCAAATCACAACTCAAAGCCAACGAGGCTGCAAAGAATGTCCAATGCACTGTGTGCAAGCAGACGTTCCTCAGCACCGCCAGCGTCAAGTCGCTTGCCGAGCATTCAGAGAATCGCGTACGCATATCATTATCCTTTGTTGAATGGTTGCTTTGATCGTTGCTCACTCTGCGTCGTTTCATTTTGTGGCAATGCCGTATTCCAGCACTCTAAAAAGGTCGAAGAGTGCTTCCCTGGCAAATCAGCATGATCCGCCCTGCAGTTAACCGTCCTTCCACTTGTCCCTTCCGACCCATTGTGCTTATCTCTGCCCACGCCAGCACCAATCCCTTTCCCTTCCCAATACCACCCACCCGCCTCCTTGCCCTTGCTATCGGTCGATCTTTTCTTTTCTTGTCCCGCATCGATCTATTTGAATGTATTGAATGTAGTGCTAATCGCTTTCGCCGCCCTAACTATCCCGGCAATTGTTGTCTAACGTTTTGATCTGATTGCGAAGCAGGACTTATTGTTCTATAGCGCCAATTGACCGTCATCCAGCGTTCACTCCCTCTTTTCAGCTTCACTCACTGACATTGCAATGGCCAACACTTGGATACGAATTCGCTTTCTCATTACTTGATCATGAGCAAAGGTCAAGTATCAAATGTGACAGAGGACCTCAAAGATGCACATGACCTTACTATCGTGAGCCTCACAGAGGCAGCTTACCGGTATGCAAGTGTCCAAGACCACAATTAGCTCTTGTTCCTATTTTGCCAAATGGCAAAATCTTTTCACCAGGCTTCAAGAGGCTTCAAGGCTCTGATTCGAGTTCATCGCGTCTTACCAGTGTATTTCAATCCTTGATTTCCGGACCTGAACGCCATCTTAGCTCCAGCGCCTGCATTCCAAGTGCTGCTCGAGAATGCACGAGGCATGACTCCAGAAGCAAAATGTCCACTGTGATCGCCGACCAATTCACCAAATATGTTTCAGATACCATCACCAGCCCGTTTCGAGTGAGACAGTTTAAACAACGACAACAATCTTCCGCATTGAAACCGCGCAGCCAGCCAATCAATGAGCTTTCGAGTCATGACCACACAATAGAGTCAGGTGTGAATCATTGGTGTGCCTTGCATGTATGTAAATACCAGCCAGTCATGCCAGATTGTCCTCGACCCTCGAGATCGAAATGTGATCCCGACAGTCGACTCTGAACGCTACAAGAGCCCGCAACCTCCCCCGCCAACCCGATTTCCGCGGCTCCCTCCATTCATGCTACTCGTTCCCAGTCGGCAAACAGACACTGCCCTCTCCTTCCCACTCATTGGTAGACCACCCAATAGACACAGAATAGACAGCTGCCAACAATGTCTTCCGATAACCGCTCATCTGGCGCTAGCCCCGACTGTGCCGTCGTTACAAAGTTTGGGTTCATTACCGATTCGCCCAACTGCTGCCAATCCCGCGATGTGACTTGCCGTGACGGTCGAGTTGTTGCCATGTATGCTCTTGATTCTCCGCAAATAGCCGGCCTGTCGGCCTTTCCATGTGCTCACTCAGCGTCTCGCTCCCTCGATGCTCACTGACACTCTACTTTATTTTCCTCAGCGACTCGTACTACTGGTCTGGACGCTCGTCAATTTCGTTTTCGTCGTCGCAGTCCGCCACGCCCGCTCCTCCCAAGAAGGACTTTACGATTCCCGCCGACATTGACAGCCTGACCGAGCTCCAGCGCCTCAAGCTGGTCTTGTCACAGGAGGCCTCGTATGCTCCGGGCACAACGATTCCGCCGTCCATTGGGAAGTTGTCCAAGCTTACCGAGCTCGATATCCGTGACGGGGGCCTCGTGGGAACCATTCCTTCAGAGATTGCTAACATTCCCAACTTGGGTTTCCTGTACGACATGTTCTATGAATCGAGTGTGAGTGTGTTGGAGGATACTAGAACACTGACTCCGTGCGCTTGCGTCCCACCCTCACCCTCACAGTCGCTTATCCAACCACTCGCTTACTGGAACCATTCCACCCGCCATCGGAAACCTCAAAAACCTGACTGTTCTGTATGTCACACTTCTCTGTTATTCCCGTCCGAGCCTTCGTGCAGTCTGACTCACTCACACTTCGAATTGCTTTCTCAGCGATCTTTCCAGGAACAAGCTCAGCGGGTCTTTGCCCAGCGGCCTTGGCGATCGCAATCTCACCACCTTGTACATTGGCCTTTCAGTCTTCCACAGACACCTCATTCTCATGCTGACCACGACCCAACCATTCGCAACCATGCAGGAACGTTGCGAGGAACAACTTGACTGGTATCGTCCCTAAGCTCTCGCCCACCATGTACGTCTCACTTCCCACTCAATGTATCCAAGGTATCCAGCCCACTGACTTACTCGATGGATGTGTGCGTTGCCCGATTCTCGCTCAAACTCAACAGCTACAACTGCGAGCTCACGTCAACCTTCGATGATGGCAACGATTTCTGGTGCTACGGTGCCGGCGGTGCTGCCCCACCGTCCATGTGCGACACGGATACTCGCGTGTTTTTGCCGCGCACGTGCCCTGCCGGCCTCGACGGATCGGGCCCGTCACCATTCTTGCGTCCCGGGTTCATTGCCACGATTGCCATTGCCGTGCTCATTCCACTGCTGGCCGTGCTTTGCGTCAAGTAGGCTAAGCGTGTGCCGACGTTCCCTGACGAGGGGGAAAAGCCCGTGACTACCACTGCTGTGGTTGCTGTCGAGGGAGCCGAGGGATCGGACAATGCAGCGGCGACCGAGACCGCGGCGGCGAGCAAGAAGGACGACAAGGACGAGAAGAAGATGCGCAAGTGCCTTTGCCTGGACAGTACGTGACTCGCTCGTATCTTGTCTTGGCCTCCATTCACGACATGGAGTACTAACCTGGTTGGAATCCTCGCGTCACAGTTGTACCCGGCGTCAAGCTTCTCCTCGCGGTGCAAATCATTGCGGGCATTGCGCTCGCGTACATGTCTGTGCTTGTTGCCCAATCTGCCGCTTCCATCTCGCCCCGCATTCTCTCGTACGCCAACCTGACCATCTCCGACCGCGACTACCTCGCGCTCATGACGTACGTGTCTGGCGGGCTCGGCGCCTGGTCGTCGCTTCTCGCGCTGTTTGGGCTCGTGTGCGCCGTTCGCAAGAACTTGCAAGGATTCAAGCTGTTTGCGGCTGTGTACTGGGGGTACATTTTTGCAGGCCCCCTCAACTTGGCCATCACGTACTTGTCCTTCTCGGGATCCAACGTCAGCATCAGGGTGTTGCCTGCGTCGATTGCCAGCTGCGTCATTCAGTTTTACTGGGGCTTGTGCTTTGCCGGGTTCGTTGAGGCATTAGAGGAGGAGAAGGAGAAGGAGTTGTTGGCTGAGAGTGCCGAAGAGGTCGGTGAAACGCCAGCGGCAACCCAGTCTTTGGGTGCTCTGGAGTCGGCTTGAGGAATGATTGGAATGCGAGCGAAAGGTTTGGTCAAATTCATGTTAGTTCTTTATACATTCGTATTGCCTCCCAACATCGATCAGACCGCAATAGCGTGGGCTTGAGTGCATGTCTCACATGGCCCGGGATGCTTTTCATGTGTCACTTGTCATTGATCAACCAGCCCAGGCAGCGTCTCAAAACAGCTTGCTTGCATCAAACAAAGGATCAGCCTTGTTTTATATTTGCCTCAAAGGTTGTTTCGCCAGACATCATGGGCTCCATCGGGCGAGCCGGCGAAACAACAATGAGTCCCTCGTGGACTGCCACATCAAGTGAGCGGCCTAAAAGAGCAGCTGTCGCCCCACCCAAGAGCATTGATGTGAGTTTGGACATCGACACCTGCTCATCCATGTAAGTCAAGATGTCCGCAGCTCGCAACACTACAACCACCTCACCAGCCGAGCCTACAGCTGCTGCTCTGGGTCCAGTTAACCCCGATTGTGCCATCATTGCCAAGTTTGGCTTTCTCACGCCAACTCCGCGAGACAACAGCACTTGTTGCCAGTCGCCCGAGCTCTCCTGTGTGAATGATCGAGTCATTGCAATGTGCGCGTTTCACTTCATCCTGTACCCAATTGGACAACACCAATGCCACCAGCTGACTTGACTTGATTCCCGCGCAGAAAATCCACCGGTCGCTACCTACGCAACGATTCGACATCGAAAATCGACGTCTTTGCGCCGAACCAGTACCGCATCCCGCTCGATATCGGCAACCTTACCGAACTCAACTCAATCAACATTACATTCCCCGAGTCGACCAAGCTTGTCTACCTTTCCAATGGCTTGCACCAACGTTTGACACTGCTGCCCAACCTCGAATCCCTGTACGTTTACGTGCACGCTTGTCACCGTTCCCGAGTGACCTCATGCCTGGCCTTGATTAACCCATGTCTATCTCAGGACGATTCGCAATGCCGGCCTGATGAGCTCAATTCCCGCTTCCATTGGCAACATGACCAAGTTGACTCTCCTGTATGATTCAACCATGTTCTCTGTCAAGTGATGTGAGGATCCCGGCGCCCGCTAATCCTTTCATCTTCCCAGTGATGTCTCTGGGAACCTTCTTGACGGCTCGATTCCGAGCTCCATTGGCAAACTCAAAAATCTCAAAGTCTTGTACGATTTCACAAGATATCTCGACTCTTCATTACCGGTTGGGTTGGCCGCGTCTGATTCAATATTTGACTTCACTTCGCAGAGATCTTTCCGACAATGAGCTGAGTGGTCCGATTCCCGACTCGATTTCCCAAATGACTCTCACCGCCCTTCGACTCGGCCAAAACAAGCTCGGTGGAGTGGTTCCACCGCTACCTACCACAATGTACGGCAGACCCTTTCCTCGCCCTCATTCCAAATAGCCGCCGTAGTTGCACTAACACCTCTCATCCGCCGCACTCAGCAAAGACTGTGAAATCGTGACTCCGCGCGTGTTTGAACTCAACTCGTTTGAATGCTACAACGGCACGCTCAAGTCGTCGCCGCCGTCTTGCTTCAACGCCGCCAGCTCGAGCATGTCGCGCAGGCTGCGCGATTGCCCATGGATTGCCGAGGGCGGCGAGCCAAAGTCACCTCACACTCGTGGTGGATTCATTTTGACGATTGCGGTTGCCATTCTTGTGCCGATTTTTGCACTCATTTGCTTCCGCAATGCCAAGAGGGTCAAGAAACAGAGGCAAGAGGAGGAGGCGCAAAGGAGGCTCGCTGAAAAGTCTGCGGCTGCTCGCCCAGTCGATCTGGATGCTGTTGCAAACGGGCAAGCGGCTCCGGAGGACGCAAGGGGCACCGAGATTTCTGCCTCCAAGGACGCAGTCAAGGAGGATGAATCCAAGGGCAAGCGGTTGCGCAAGTGCTGTTGCTTTCCATGTACGCCTTTCGTCGACACATGGACACACGAGCGGCGGGCGATTCTTAATCTTACCTATATTTTGTGTCTCCAGTGGGTCCTGCAGTCAAGCTCCTGCTTGTGCTTCACATGGTTGTTGGAATCGTTGCAGGCATGATCACCTTGTCCATGACCAATCCGCTCACTCAACTCACAAAGGATCAACTTGTGCGTGCCAACCTGACGGAATCGCACCGAGACTATCTTGTCTTCATGGTCAAAGTGTGTGGCTACTTGTCGCTTTGGGGCTCGCTCGTGTCTCTATTTGGACTCGTGTGCGCTGTCCGCAAGAGCGTCCAGGGTTTTCAGGTTTGCACGTTTACCATTGATTTGTTCTCTCCAAGGATGAAAAACTTACCCACTTGCAAACTTAATATGTAATAGCTCTTCACCGCCACGTACTTTGGATACATCGTGGCCCTGCCCCTGTGTCTGGCAATCAGCGAGTTTGCCAATCCGAGCATGATCTCGTCGGTCATCATCCAATTCTGCTGGTTGCTCGTCTTCTGGTCGTATGCCATCGAATTGCAAGAAGAAGCCGAGGCGGCCACTGGAACGGAATCAGCAGACGATCAAGTGTGATTGTTGAGGCGGATTCATGATGCGATACTTAAGAATGTGGATTAGAGAAACTGTACTCCAGTAAAAAATAGTGTGTCGGTATCGGGCAAAAGTGTGTCTAGGGTGATAACATGGAATCGAAAGAAATATCTGATGGAGCAGGGTGAAATCGCCTGGGAATCTACATATGTACGTAGCGCGTCAAGGTGGTTCAAGGTGCGCCCGGCAGTAGAGAGTCTCGTCAAGCAGGAAGCAAGGACGTACGTATTGCACTTTGGGCCGACAGTCATCAAGAATCGCGGCATCAACGTCTTCCACGCTAATGGCGCTTTGGCCTGGCGATACTGGACTTGGGGGAGCCATGGGTTGGTGCTGGTGCTGGTGCGAGGGAGCCGCCAAGGCTAGTTCGTGTGCTGCAAACGGATCCTGTGCCACGGCCTTCCTCGCCAGCTCCGCAATCTGCACTTCGACTCGCTTTCGCTCTTCCTTGACCTTTTCCCACTCGAGCTTGACCTTTTCCCGCTCTTCCTCAAACCCTTCCCTCCCATTCCTCCGCCACTCGTCTGCTTCCCGGTGCATCCTTGCAGCTTCGCGTCGCTCTGCCACGGCTCGCGCATAGACGCCACGGGCATCTTCCAAGAGTCTCACCACCTCCCTCGCGCGATCCTCGACTGCTTCCCGTTCCACACATATCCTCGACTCGGCAACTTGGACCTTGTGCATCAAGACGCCGACTTTTGCCTCATCCCTCGCCACCCGCTCGGCCTTGCGCGCGAGTTCGTTTGCCTCGAGCTCCATAGCCTTTGCTGCCTCGGCACACCCGCGCTCTACATCGGACTTCCATTTCTTCACCGCTTCCTTCTCCTCCTCAACCCGCATCCTTACCTTGGCCACTTCTGCGCGTTCTCTTGCCACCGCCCGCCTCTCCTCCTCAACTTGCTTTGCACACTCTGCCCTCGCAACCTCGACCCGCTCACGCATGGCCATGACCTCGGCACGCTGCGCACTCAACTCTGCCTCAACCGCCTCGCGCATAGCCACCACCGCATCCCGCTCTGCCTTGACCCTGGCCATCTCATTCCTGGCCCACTCGCCCACCTCGGCCTCCCTGGCCAACGCCTTGGCCAACACTTTTCCAGCGTCCTCGGCCAAGCCCGCGACCCGGTCGCGCTCCACCGCACACGCATCGCGTTCGCGCTGCACGGCGTCACGTTCCTCGTTGAGGGTAACTTCGCGCTCGCTCACTTGCTTGCTGCGCGCGTCGAGTTCGCGGGCAGCAGAGAGGTGCATGGCGAGCGCGTCCTTGTCGCGGTCGGTCATGGCCGATGCGGCCGTGGTCAACTGGTCGTGGGCGGATCGGAGAAGCGAGGCAGATTCCGAGGTGGCGTGTGCGAGTTGTGCTTGTGTGTCTGACAGTTGGGTTTGGGTCGAGGTCAGCAATGTACGAAGAGAGGTGAGGTCCGAGTGTAAGGTTGTGTTGTGTGCGGTGAGTGAGGCTAGCTGGGATTCGAGTGACTGGATATGTGCGACGAGTGCGGCATGGGTTGCATCTGGCTGCGTCTTCTGAAGTTGAAGCTGTTGGGTGACTTGATTTGCTGCGGGTTTCGGTACTGGAACGCTTGCCTGTGCAGGAGTGGCGAGTTGGAGTGGCTTCGGCAGCAGAAATGGGAGCGTCGCAATGACTTCTGGAGCCGCTGCAATCGCGGGTGGCGGATCTTGAGCAGTGCTCGATTGATGGAGGGGCGGGTGATCGGATAGCGTTCCCATGGTCGTCGCAGTTCCACCTGCCGCCCTCTGGCGGGGGGGTTTGAGGAGTCCCGCCAGCGGGTCGCGAGGAATCTGCTGCTCAACGGCTTGGGTAGTTGCGGGCTTTTCAATCGGCACATGATCCTTCTCGGTGACTTTTGCTGGGGCTGTGGGTGACTTTGTCCCGCCCAATAGTGCGGCCAACGGATCCACAACCGGCGCATGCTGCTTGTCACTTCCACCAATGGTCAGCTCGTTTGACTCACCGGCTGCTCCAGATCCAAATTGACCTTGGGCCAGATTCAATAGCCTGCGTCGCCTCGCACGAGCGTCGCCGCCTTCACTGCCCGCGCCGCGTGATGTACCAGAAATCATGCTCAGAAAGTCGGGAAGCGGCGGATCATGGTCGTCTGCATTTGTCGCAGATGTGGGCGATTGCGGAGGGGGCGAGAGTGCGGGCTTGGCAGTTGCTGTAGAGGTAGCAGTGGCGGAAAAGAGAGGCGCAGGGGTTGCAGTGGACGGCGAGAAGGCTGGTTGTTTGGCTGGCACGGCAGCCGGCGAGTCGAGCAGGTCAAGCACATTGTCGTCATCGTCCGAGTCGTCAGATTCGTGCGCCGGCTGAACGGTGGCGGCAGTGGAAGGGCCAAACAGGATTGTTTGTGCAGGCGGTTTCGATGAGTCGCCAAAGAGGCTGTTGGTGTTGCCAAAGAGCGACGGTCGTCCCATCATCTGGGCGGACGCGTCATTGGCGCCGGCCAGGGGCAGCGAGTCTCGGGAAAACAGAGACGGGGGAAGTGTTGTTGCGGGTGCCGGTGGCGGCGCGGGAAACTCTTCTGCAGGTTTTGACGTGAGTTGCGGATTTGGTTCAACGCCGTCACCAGTGCCAGTGCCAGTGCCCATTATGTTCACGGGCATGGAGGGAATGTCGTCGGCCGACGAGTTGAGGATCTCGTCAATGGCATTGTCCCACGAGTTGGAGTCGTCCGCCATGGTGGGGATGATGATTGCATCGAGTGCCTGATGTCCTTGAATCAATATGCTGTGGTCCAATGATGCGTGTGATGTGGTGAGTGTGATTTGGCGGCCTGCTACTCCGCTCCTCTCGGAAAGCACCAAACACACACGTAGAGATGCGAAAACATGTGCGTGCATGTAGAATACAATCGAAATCATTGCTTGACATCCGTCACATCCCCGCCCTGGATCACCCTCACCTCCTCCTCAACCGTCTCGCCATCCGCCATGGTATTGAGGGCCGGCGACACGGCCATTGCCTTCTGCACCCGCTCTGCGACCGCCGCGGGATCCTCGCCAAACAGCAATCCCACTGCCTCGACCGCCGCCCACGGATGGTCCCGGAAAAAGATGAAATGCCCTTGCAGTCCAGCCATACTGGGTCGCTCGCCCATTTGTCCCTCCGCGTGCCACATCTGCAGCCTGCTCTCGACGCGGCGCACAAACTCGTCGGCCCACTCGCGCTTGTCGTCGCCGTAAAACTTGACATACAAGTCGCGCATCTGCTGGCTGCTCGGCCAATCAATCAACACCTTCATGTCCACGCGACCGGGCCGAATCAGCGCCGGATCCAGCTTCTCGACATGGTTGGTTGTCATGAAAATCAACCGCTCCTCGGCAGCCGCCACCCCATCAAGCGCATTCAGCAGCCCTGAAAACGTGACGCCCGATTGGAACCCGGCCTCGGCCGTTTGCGTGCGCTTGTTGAATGCCGCATCGGCATCCTCGAGCAGCAAGATGGACCGCGAGGGGAGCACCGTCATGAGATGATTCAAGCGGTCGTCCGTCAACCCGCGCTCGCTCAAGTTGAGCACACAAATGTTGTACTCGAGCTCGCCCGCAACCGCCTGAATAAAGCTCGACTTGCCGCTACCTGGCGGGCCATACAGCAGATACCCGCGCCGGTACGGGATGCCGCGCTCGTTGTACCACTTCCAATTGGTCAAGAACCGCTGCACGTCCTGCACAACTCGGTCGGCCGTGTCGCCATTGAGCACCACACTCGACAGTGGCCGCTTCTTGCGTGGCTGGCCAAACGGCCGCCACTCGGGCCCGTACGATGTGTAAATGACCGTCTTGCCGACCTGCGACGTGAGCGCATGCTCCTTGGCCTCGGCCAAAAATGACGGGAACAAGCCTGCGTCCCGCCTCAGCGTCGTGATTTGAATCGTCTCCCATGGGCTCGCATTTTGCAAATCGAGCATCTTTGTGTCGCGCTGCCGGCTGATTTGCATCCACGCCCCGCGGTACTGGATCCAGTGCGTGCCAATGCCCGGGACCAATGCAAACTGCGTGGTGGCGGCGCCATTGTCGTGCTGCTTAAAGGACGTTTCAACACTGAGCTGGTGCGATTTGGGCCGCCACTTGTTGAGCCAAGACGCACGCACGTGCGATTCGGACACGGTCAGCGACTGCCGATCGAGTGTCGTCAGCCAGTGCAGCACCCAGGCGTACGACTTGTCCTTGGACGGGATTTCTAGCGTCACCAGCAGGCGGCGGCGCGCCAGGGCAAGTCCGTGGACTGATGACTTGCGGACGACGGCGGCGGCGGTGCCAAGGCCAAAGAGACCGAAACCGGCAGAGAAGTAGGGGTTGGACGAGAGGGTTTCGAGGATGGTTGCTGAGAGAGTCATTGCATTTGGTTATACATTGCCATTGCTGATTTTTTCGACTCTGTGCGACTGATTTCGGGAACATTAGGAACAGGCTATGTATAATACGATCGGCCGTTAGAACCCCGATCCAACAGCCTGAGACACTCAAACACTTGACATGATCATAGGAGGAAAGTGAGAGGTATACATTCATTGAGTATGCGAAGGACAAAACCAGATATTCATCATCGAGTGACCCAACTCTCTTCCCCCATGTAGTACCGCTCCAAAAACTCCGTCTCCGCCACACTCATCGCATCCAGTCCCATCAAATGGCATTCCCTTGTGTACTCTGCGACCCACTCTTGCGCCAACCCCACGCAACCCTCCATCCACTCATCCCGGCCCTGGCTAACCGCCCCTGGATTTGGCCGAACATGCCACAAGTGCGTCGATGGACGACTTGATCGCAGCTTGAATACAAGGCCATTCCGTGGCACGACATTTGCGCGCACCAAGTCCCATTTCCCGTTGTCAAGCCCACGGCATGCGACAAACGTCAGCCGAGACGTTTGGACTTTACTTGGCTCCTTGTCTTGGACGAAAATGTCGCGGCTGCTCCGGAAACACCGACCGGTCGCATCGACTTCGCCCGCGCACACCGTTGACTTGGAGTCGTGGGTCGAAGCGACAACAACAACATAGGCAACGCGAGCGTCAAGCGTGTTGAGCTGGAGCAGGATTTTTTTCAGGGGCTTGCCATTGAAATCGTGCCCGTGGTTGGTCCCGAAAGAGTGCTTGGCAAAGAATCCGAAAGATTTGCCTTGAATACCGTGCATGTCGCTGTGTACGCCCAGAATCGCCCCATGAGTGTTTAGCGCAATGAACGAAAAGTCTGGTTCTTCACTCAGCGGCTCGGGTGCTTCTGCATCGTCTTGGCCGCGACACAGGATGATTGCAGACAAGGACAAGTCGCCTGTCGATGTTGACGGGCAAACCGGGCATGAGACCTTGAAAGCAATACCCCGAAACACCCGCACGACAATAGAACGGCACTTGACTTGAGTGTCGCACCAATTCAACCACTTTGTAAACGCAGCCGGTTCCATCGGTGCAGCGCCGAGCCCGCGGCAAATGCCAGACCAAGACGTGCACAACCCGCTCGTCTGACGGATATCTTGAGCGAGATAACTATGAAGTAGACGAGCGAGTGAACCAGGAATGAGGTGCTGATCGTCTTGCAACTGGCCCACAAGGCGAGCAAATGCGGCCAAAGGACCCATGGTCGGGATTGAACTTGTCGCACGCATAAAGCGCACTTGGAACAGCAACACCTGCCACGGCACAAACCCGTAGCCGTCGGCCTGCGCTTGAGCGACTTTGTTGGCCAATCGCAGTGCGCTTTTGCCAATCTTGTCCGCCGCACGCTCCTTCAACTTGGCCGTACATCCACCACACCCACGCACGTATTCAAACAACCGAATCATGTTCTCCTCAACGACCCGCGCCCCAATCTTTGCCCACGTCAAGTTCTTTTCGGTTGACATGTGCAGCAGCGAAACGAGTTCCATGAGCGGGACTTGACGGGCGTGGACTCCACCGCGGTTGAGCGTGTTGACAAGTTCGTGAAGCTTGCTTGTGATCCATGACGGTGCGTCGAGGGCATGTCGGTGAATGTACGCACGCCATACCATGTGGACTTGCACGAGCGCCTCGACGTCGTTGACAGTTGGCGGGTTGGCAGAAAGCGCGAGCCGAGTAGATGTGTTGCGAGCGAGTTGTGGAAAGAATTCCGTCACAATGAGCCGCGCCATCGGATGATACGCCGTTTGGGGGTTGCGCAAAGGCTCAAGAATGCGGGCTGCTTGGCTGTGCAAGAGCGGGAATCCTGCATCAAAGTGGTCCATGTTGAGAAAGAGCGGGAGGTACACTTGTCCTGCAATTGAACGATCGCCACCGTCTGCGTCACCCGAAACGGTCGGCAAGGGGTCGTCTGGAGGCGACAAATGTATTGAGCGCAGCGCCAGCTGGTCCGCATAGACCAGGCAGCCGATTTTGGGCGCCCGCTGGTCCCTGGTCACCCATGCCAAGGTGCGGCTGATTCGGCCCACGGGCAAGCATACCAATTGATTGGTCGAGCCATTTGAATCGAGCTCGAACGGTACGGGCAACGAAAACTGGCTGCTGTGTGGTCCGAGAACTGGGCGCGTGAACGGGGCGAATGGCGAAGTTGGGTGGAAGAGCAACTGCCAGGCATGGGTTTGCTGGACAACAGTGTGCAACCAGCGGCAAGTCCGGCCAAGGGCGAGTTGGTCGGATGATCTTGTGAGATAAGAGGAGAAGAGGTAATGCACAAGGTCAATTGACAGCGAGCCAAAGTGGCCAGCGTTCTTGAAGACTTGAAGACTATTAGCGGCTCCGAGTGGACATACTGATGAGTTTGGTGTGGGAGCAGATACCATGGTTCGTTTGCGTCAAGTTGGCTTCAACGCCTATGCCACTTTGAGCCGCTGCGGGAATGAACCGCCTGAGGCATGCTGGATACTTGTAGCCGAGAGGAGGTCCTGTATGACTTGGACGTTGACAGGACAAGATGCTCACCTGTTCTTTGTTGTTGACTTGTTGTGCAGCAACAGCCCACGTCAGAACCGAGTCAGTTCGAATTCGTCGCCCTTTTCCGAACGCGAAACAGATCGAAGTGATTGCGAATGCGAGTTGAGACAATGGAACGGATCGTTGCCTGCTTGCGAATGCGAGTTGAGACAACGGAACGGATCGTTGCCTGGATTGTGCAGCGTCGAAAAGCAGGCAGGTGCTTTTGGAGAAGGCGTCGCTGGCGCCATGGCCAAAGACAGCAACAAAGACGCACTCTTTGAAGTACATGAGTTCTGTTGGTACATGAGTCAAACAAATGGTGGTAGTTGGATCGAAAGGAGAACTGATTGCCTCAAGTTTCCTGCTGCTCCAATCCAGGAGCATGACTGAATACCCTAGAAGATGATACATCCTTCTCCCTACATTCTAAAAGGGAATGGGGCGATTGATCTCCCTTACAAAAACATTTCATTTGTTGCGCTCGTACATTGGTAGGTGACTGAAGACATCCACAAGTAACCGACGGCACGCAAAGTCCATACAATGCATCACAGAGCGAGGCACATACTAGAAGGAGTGCAAAAAAGCCGGCAACTGGAGAAGCAAAGAGTTCCGAAAATGCATAGTAAGGAGGTCAATAACGACAATACGGAAGGGATACAAACAGTAAAGAGCAAACCAGTGAGGGCAGACGGCACTCACCAACGAAATCAGCAAGTCGGCTGAAGAAATGCGGCCACGATCCAAAATGGCCATAAAGAAAAAAAAAACAACACCAAAACGCAGAAATGAAAAGACACGCGACAGGCGAACCAATGAAACGACGGATTCACCCTATTGAAACAGAAAAGCAAAAGAAAAAGCATTCCGCTTAATTACACACCGCCACCAGACCGCTCCGTCGACAGCCTGCCCTTGAACCCAGGCAACCGATCGCGCATAGCCGCCAAACTCGTGTGCAGCTCACTGCTTGCGCGCAACTCGCGCAGGGCGGCAAGCACCTCGAGCACGTCGTTGAACTCGAGGGCTCGCTTGCGATCGACACCCGTGGTCGCGTACGCTTGAGCAAGGAGGGTGTGGTCGGCGTCGACGGCCGCTGTGGTTGAGGTTGAAGTCGAGCCAGCTGGTGCAGATGACGACTCGGAACGCGAGCGCCAGAACCAAGATGACGAGGAAGAAGAAGACGCGTCCGACCGGGACGCAGCCATTTCCTTGAGCGTCTGCGCCTGAATCCACCCAACCTGCACTAGCAAGTTCTCCAACTGCCCGCGCGGAATGCTGCCATCGCCATCCTTGTCCAACTTTGAAAACGCCGATCTTACAGCCTCGACCTCGTCGCTCGTAAAGAACGATTGCGACAAGCCCTTCTTGACATAGGAATCGAGCGCGGCCTTAGTTGCGCTCCTCAGCTCGGCCACAACGTTTGGCCCACTTGGCGTTGTGGGTCCAGCCGCCGCCGCCACCTTGGCCGATGCCACCTCGCCCGCCTCGATACCAGACGCCGCACTCACGGGGTACTCGATGGCCTCGGTCGCGGGCAATCCCATGGTGGTCAAAAACTCCATGGCATCATCAAACTCCTTTTTGCACCTGGTCTCGTCCCACCCGAGCTCATCCTGCATGATGGAAATCACCTTTGGCAAGGCTTGCGCTGCCGCCAAGGCATTCAAAAACGCCAACCGCGTCCTGCGTGCAAGCACATCGACCGCGGTACAGGCGTATTCGCGGCGGACGGCGTACCTGACCTCGGCCTCGACATAGGGGTAGTTGCCGACGAGTCGTTTTCCAAACAGCGGCCACGACTTGCCCGTGGCGCGTGCCATGGCGGCCACGGCCCACGCGCGGTCGCCGTACGATGCCGTCAAGTGCTTTGCGACCTCGGTCTCGAGCCCGAAATGTTGCACGAGCTTGATAAACATGGTCTTTGAGTACCCGTGCGAGCCAATGAGCAACACCTTGTCGGTCTGCGACGTGGCCACGGTCGGCTCGAGCTGGAACCGCTCAATGGCCAAATCAACCGTTTCCTGTGCCATGGCGCGATACGTGGTCCACTTTCCGCCGGCAATCGTCAACAGCCCACTGGGCGTGACATGCATCATGTGATTGCGCACGAGGCCCGCCGTAGACGCGGCGCTCGGGTCGCGGACGAGCGGGCGAATGCCCGACCAAGCGGCAAGCACGTCACCGCGGCGCACCTTGACGTCGGGCGACAAGTACCTGCGCACCTCGTTGAGAATCCAGTTGACCTCGTCCTCAGTGGCCCGTGGCGAGGTTGTCACGTCCGTGGGCGTATCGGTTGTGCCGGCAATCGTGCCGCCTTGCCAGGGCAAAAAGAAGATGACACGGCCGTCCGACGTCTTTGGGTCCAGCAGGCCCATGTCGGCGGGTGCATAGTAGTTGGGAAGGATGATGTGCACGCCTGCAGAGGGGGCGACAATAGGTTCGGCGCTCGGGTCATCAAGCTTACGCAAGCCGTCCGTGAACGGACCAGTGGCATTGACAATGCCCTTTGCCTTGACTTCAAACTCCTTGCCTGTGAGCGTGTCGCGGCAAATGGCACCGCACAGTTGCGGGACTGGGTTGCCGTCGACTGGCCGCTTGATGAGCTCGACCACCTCGACGTGGTTGGCGGCCACGGCGCCGTGCGACACGGCTGTCAGGGCGAGGGCAACATTCATGCGCGAGTCATTGTGAGCGCCGTCGTAGTAGACGAGCGCGCCCTTGAGGTCGTCGGCGCGGAGCATCGGGAAGGCTTCGAGGGCTTTGGTTTTGGTCAGGATATAGGACGATTCCAGGGCTTCTTTGCCGGCGAGGAGATCGTAGACCTAAGGGAGCGATCGATTAGCTCAGGTTGGTTCTCAGGATCAAGCAACTGGCAAGAATTGAGCAGACCTTTGTTCCGACCCAAAAGTACGGCAATTGCCACCTAAAACACACAAGGCCAGGTCAGCAAACGAAGTCGATATCCAACCCATTAGCACGGAAACGGTTCGAGCGAACCATTTGTAGAGCGGCAACATGATGGGCAACTGGTATGCAAGGTAAGGTGCAATGTCAAGGAAAGTGGCCCGCTCACGCAGCGCCTCGCACACGAGCTTATACTGCTCGTAATCGAGTTCCATGAACGCCTTTTCCAAGTATCGTACGCCGCCGTGCACGAGCTTGGTCGATCGTGACGAAGTACCTGCCGGTTTCCAAGTCAAGTGTGAGTTAAATGAACGACACGGATCGCCTTATGGGAATCATGACAGGGAACAAAAAAAGGGACAACGTGCGTACCGGCAGAGAAATCGTCCCTCTCAACCAATGCAACTTTGAGCCCGCGTGTTGCCGCATCCAACGCTACACCCGTGCCCGTTGCGCCGCCGCCCACAATCAACAGGTCAAACTCTGCGGGATCCCTTGCCGAATTGGGATCGGTCTGGACGAGCGGCGACCCATCCTTGGCCTTGCCCTGCAAGGCATTGAGCAGCTCCTGGCGCGATGGCAACGGCGGCGGCGCCTCAAGAAGCGGCGGGCGGCCAGACGCAGGGTCGGCGTCGGCGAGGATCTTGGGCATCCAGACATTGTCTTCTGGGTTGATTGGGTGGTTCTGCAGCTGCTGGCGGCGCGATGACGTGTGGTGCAGGGTGTAGTAGCCGGCAAGACCGCCCGCGGAGAGCGCAGCGGCGGCGGCGAGGAGCGGGCGGGTGCGGCTGCGAGCGGCGGACGAGGCCGAAGATGAGGACGAGGCGAAGGCGGCACGCCACATGGTTTGTTTTCTGTTTGCTGTACCGAGTCGGATGAGGCTGATGGCGGTTGCGGATCGATCGATCAATGGATGGTGGAGGGAACGAGTGTGTCCGAGGTCGGAGGAAGATTGCGGTCAGTTTGACAATGCTGTATCACTTGACGTTGAGCCTTAAGCTTCTGTCCATTGTGCAATTTGTTGGCGATGGGCACAGCCAGCTGAGGGCGCGGGCCAAGGGAGGGGACCATGAGCTCTTTATGCGTCCCGTCAACCGGGCAACCGTCACAGTCTTTTGATCTGATTGTATGGAGAGCCAAATTTATCATACGCGCGCCGGCCTCTGCCCGCTTTGTCACAAGTCGGCCCGATACCGCGCCTACATCCTCCGTCACGCCCGCTCGCCGCTAGGACGGTCAGCTGTGCACCGCTTTCTCGGCCATCGCTCCCAGTCCGGTACGGTGCTGCACCTACACCTCCCCCCCCCCCAGAGTTGGTGCTGTTGCTGACATGCGTGAGCGGTACCACAAGAATGTGACGCGGGCCATCCACAGACTCGAGGATCGGGCCATATGCATGGGAGCCAAGACGAGGACGCGTCCATCACTCGCCTCTGCTTTCAGCAAGCCGTTGTTGATGCTAGCCTTGGTGATCGCATGGATCGATTGACCGGATCGGCAACTCATATCAATCGTGAGCATCTTGAAACGCAGGAAAACGTGCCCGTGCTTTTGGTCACACCTGGCAGTTGTGAAATCGGCTGAGCAGAGTGATGTCATTGATCACGAGACAACTCTGGAAGAACAGTCCTGCAATGGACCACGGAGGCTCGGCATGGGAAGCCGCATCGTACAAATAAGCGTGTGGACGAGTGGAAACGATCATCAAGTATGAATTAGACATAAAGCGTTGGAAGGGATGGAACTCGAATTGACAGTGATGGATGGACACGTTGATGGACTGTTGCCCAAGTGGACGCAACGCGTCAATCCATGGCTGGTCGAGAGCGGCCGGGGGGGGGGGGGCATTTCAGCAGCGGGTCACAAGGGGAGGGGACGGGCAGCACGGACGGGAGACACCGGGGGAAAGCGTGAGGAGTGCATGGAGCGTATTGACGAGAGTCTGCGTACCGTATTCTTGTCTTTTGGCAGATCGATGATCTTGGCTGACAAAAACTACGTCAATTGCAACAATTTGAAGATCAGCCACATTGAAAGATAAAATGTCTTGGAACGACTCCCGGGTAACCGTGTGGCGCAAGCTGCCAATGTTGCCAACGTCTCACTGTCCTTGGAACCTGACCACAGCTGATTCAGACTGGTCACAGAATCCACCCCTTGAGACGCACGCCTTGCATTCCTCGCACTTGACCGCACTTTGCACAAGACTGCCCTTGTATCAAGACAAGACTCACTCACTGACTGGAGACACAACATATTTAGGCAGGATGCGGATAACTTGGTGCAGGATTGTGACCTTGCTGAGAATCGGGTTCGGGATCAGGCAAACCGGAAGGGGCATGAAGAGGAGGTAAATGGTTTGTCTCAGAAGCTTGATGAGACAAAACGACGGCTTCTGGCTGGACCTATGAATCGGCAGAGAGGCGGTGAATAAAGCAATTCGACCGTTCTCGAGTAACGGTGACAATATGTACCCGAAACATATCTTCTCCTGCCAATGCCATCTGCGCAGCTCGAACCGCTTGTCCCATGTACCAACCCACCAACATGGCTGACACCTGTCGCTCGTACAATTGATGGGCCGTTACATTCGCATCAAGCGCCCGCTGTCGAACCGCGTCGGAAGCGAATGGAATATCTTGCAAAACAGCGCGTATCGGGCCGTCGTTGAGAGCGTTCATGGCGCCGCGATGATGGCCGTCATCCACTTGCTGAAGAAACTGTGGACTAATGCTTGAGCCGACACCTGGCGCTGGATCTGTGCTTGCTGCTTGTTGCAAACCTATTGAGCGAATGTCGTCGGGCGCCTGCTCGCCATCCGGCTGCAGCTCATTGGGATCGCCCTCTTGCACCGTTGGCGCCGCCGCCATGTCCAGATCGGCCTCGGTCTCGGATGGGACAGGATCAGGCGGCGGCGGCGGTGTTGGATTGCTTGCAAATCGGCCGTTGATGCGAAGGCGTTTGCGGCACGCCAATGACTTTTTTGACCTCTTGCCCATGCTATTGAGTGATGTAAGTTACATGATTTGGTCGTGAGTGCATTGCGTTGAATTGCGCCACCAAGATTCCATTCGGCGGCGGCGGCCCTCGGGCCTCATCGCTTCGGCGCCGGCATTGCTGATGCTGCCAGTTGCAGTTGTGATCGGTGTCTGTGATCAAGTGGCGTAGGGAGGCAGTGTACTGACAACGTGATGAGAGAAAGCCAAGTAAAACTGCTCATGAAACCTGCTGCAATACAAGAACTGCTGCAATACAAGAATTAATACGTACAACCCACCACCCAACTCATGCTCGCCGCCAACAGCTATGCCGACCCTGGCCCAGGTTCGGCCCATACCGAAAGCGTGTCTCTCACAACTTGAACGACAGCCAGCGGGGCTGTCACCAGCAGCTGGGACCGAGCTCTTGGACTTGTCGGACGACCTCCTCGGCACCATCTTCTCGCGCCACTACTTGACGCCCACGGCACTTGTCGAACTCGCGTGCACATCAAAGTCTGCCGCAGCCACCGCCCTGCCCAATCTCAACTAGCAGCTGCATTCCGACCTTCTTGTCGCTCGACATGACACTTCGCGCTCGGCCTGAGCTCGTCATCATCTCCAACGCCCGCTGCCGAGCAAGCGCAATGGACTATTCGTAACGCTTTGCTGGGCGAGCAAATGAGCGGCTCGCGGCAACGTTGCTTTGTCCGAGTCGGCAAGATTGCATCAAGAATCGATTTGGTGCGGAACTGTTTAAAATCGCTCGCAATGACGTGTGATTACACTGGCGTGTGCGATCGGAGGTTCTTTTTGATGGATTGTGATTCTACTTCAGTGAGCAGACAGTCAGGAATGACGAGCACAAATGATAGGTTGAAATCGCAGGACGGTGGTTTCGCGCGATGCTTAGCTATTCCCACCGAACCTGAGGAACAATAGCCGATGATTCTTATCCATCGACATCCACTTATTCTTGCGATTCCTCGTCATAGCACGGTATTCCGACATGTACCGTAGTTGCGTGAAGTTGCAATCACAGTCAACTGCTTGCAGAATATACAAAGCGATTCACGGCCGCTTACCCTCATTCCTTGCGATCGCGCGTGAAAAACCAGTACTTAAAGAACTGAGACTAATGCATTGAATAAAAACTAAAACAAACCAAAAAAGCAAACGGAATCCACATTCCCAACAACCTCGATATGGCCACTCACTCACCAACCTCGTCCGCATCTCCGCCTTCCTGTCCCCCAGCGGCAGCGCCGCCTTCCACACCAGTCGTGGCACCCGCAGTCAACTTATCCTTGACCCAACCACACATCTTTGCCGCCGCCGCGTGATCTACCCTGGCCACCGCGAGCTGAACCCTAGCCCTCAACGCCATGATCTTGGAGTCACTATCCGGCAGCTCATCCAACGCGACCCAAACTGCATCCTTCTTGCTTGCTTGGTCCGTGTTTGACTGCCACATCTTGGCCAATGCGGCAGTCTTGGGCTGGAACGCCAACTGCTGGTGGAGGGCGGTGAGAACCTGAGCGAGAGGAGGAAGCAGACACAGACAATGGGAGTCAATCAAACCAGGTCAATGTCTTTTGGGCACGGGTAGGAACATCATATTAATACCCTCACCACACATGACGCGACAATCGCACGATGGCGATCCACGATCAGGGGCGACGGTGCCTCGCGACCGTCCTCGAGGGCGATGCGGTTGGCGGCCTGAAAGTACCGCGACATGTCGAGGTACAGCTTGGGGCCTGCAATGACAGACACATAGCGCAATCATGCCAGTCAGCCATCTGGGTTGAGCGACGCTGCCCACGCGCGCACAAGGCATACCGATCACCTGCAACTCATGCGTCACCCACATCTGCATGAACTTGCGCATCACGACCTTCGGCACCGTCTTGCCGTCCACGATCTCGTCCATCGTGGTGAACATGATAATGTGCGCCCAGTCCTTCTCGTCACCCGAGTACGCCGACGTGACGAGGTTCGGATCGTGTGATTCGATCTGCAAGGCCGCGACTACCTCGCGGACTTCCTCGACGGCTTGCTTCATGATCGCCTTGAGGGGTCCGCCTACCCCGAAGGCAGTCGTCCGGTCGCCGTCCTGAATGGCTGTGGCGATCTAGATTGCAGGCTGGGTTAGTACGGCAATTGGGGATGCAAATGGAAGCGCGGGAAACGTACCACTTGAGGTGTGGTGAAATCCTCGGGAATACCAGCCGCAAGGTAAATAATGCGGGCTGTGGTCGCCGGGTCGTCTGCGTGCATGCACAGCCGACGCCCACGCATATGGCGACCAATGACCTTCGTCCAATCGGCCTTGGTTGAACCCGCGGTGATTGTATCATCATCGGGACTTGATGACTTCGACTTTGGGTTGGCAAGTCGAGATTTCTTGGGTGCACTCGGGGTTATGGCGTCCATTGAGCCGCGCGGGTCGTTGGCAATGAGATTGGTGATGGCATCCGGTTGAATCGCGGCGGCGATTGAGTCCAAGTCGTTGGAATTGCGCTTGTTTGGCGCGGACAGCGCAGCGCAGCAGAGGGGGTGGCCGGAGCTGTGACGTTGATACATAGGCCCAATGGTTGGGTGTGCCATGGCTGGAGCGGCTGTTGTGGGCACTGGATGGCGAGCTGCCCGCTGCCACAAGGGAACTCTTCCTGATCTAGTCGTGCCAGGGAGCATGATGTGTTTGTATTGCAGCGAGTCGTGGGGCCAAGTAGGTAGTATCATAACCGTCAGCATCCGGCTCACGGTCACAATGAATTGCAAGCTTCAGGAATGTTAATGCCATGATCATGTGACCAATTGAGCGTTAAGTCACAGTCGATCGCGTCGCCGTTGGAGCTCTGTTCCCATCCCATGAATGGACATGGGCGGCAATCCCCGACAAGCGCAACTTGAAGCGACGCCAGCGGGCGACCATGTGCAATTCGCATCTTAATCTTACGCTACCAAGTCCCGTCATAGCTTGAAGGCAACAGTATCCGTCAACACCAACGAGCATCATGCTTGCCCAATCTCCCAGGGGCAGATGCAAGCTCACGTTCATTGGCCTGCCAGACGATCTGCTCCAGACATTGACTTCGTGCGATTACTTGACGCAAATCGAGCTGGTGAACCTTGCGTGCACCTGCAAGGCCTTGGCCGCGGCCGCACTTCCCGCGCTGTACACGAACTTGCACATCGAATCTTGCACGGCGCTGCCACGGCTTGCCACAACCCTCCATGATCGACCAGACCTCGCAAGACACGTCAAGTCGATTCGGGTCGGCAAGACCTTCGTCATCCAAACCCAGTTTGCAATGCTGCTTCCGTCCATGCGACAATGCCAGCCGTACGCGCAACGGTCGGCTTTGGCGCCGTCCATGTCCAAAGTGACCCAAGTCTGCGGCCAATACGTCGCGAATCAACTCCCCATGCCGCTGCTTGCCCGCATCGCTCGATTGGCACCGAATTTGACGACAGTGGATTTTTCACAAGTTCAAAGTATGGGCGCCGAAACTATTTGCCTCTTGGTCGGTTTTGCGGACCTGGCAAGAATCCTCCGTGACCGCCGTGGCCGTTTTCTAGGCAACATGGAAACGCCAATCTCGTGCATTCTGACCAACTATCCCGTCGAATGCACAAATGCGGGCACCCGCTTTGGTTATGCGCCGCAGTTTGTCAACTCGATCGATTGGCGCAATAGACAAGTCAGCGTCACCAACGCTTCAAACCCGAGCGTCCCGAACCATTGCATCGTCCCATTTCGTGAGCTCGTCAGCATTCAAGAGCAGCCCACTTGGGCCATTGGCGACGTGTACTTTCACACGGGCTTCCAGTCCGACTCGCCCACCCCGACATCGCTGTCCAAGGGAATGGAAGGATACACTGGGTTGAAGGTTGGCGAGGATTACGTATTTGACTACGCCTCCAAGCCATGTATTGTTCAAGGCAAGCAGGTTGCCGTCACCGCGTCCTATGCACCCGCCATCTCGTCGCTCTTGGAGGCGATCAATGTCAACGTCCGCCAGCAGTGCTCGCATGTGGTGATTGATGGCCCCGACCCGGAAACCCTGATGCTTGATCCACGTCACAAGATGTGTCAGTTTCATACGTTCAGCGTCGCCATGTTTTCTCGAATTGCGCAAGGCCCATTCGCCAACGTGTCACGCCTGTCCATCATGTGCTGTCTGTTCATGCACAGCAAAACGGTCGACAAGATTATTCAAAACATTGCCGCGGGCTTTCCCAACCTTGTCGACTTGGACCTGCGCAGTGTCGCATGCGCCATGGACCGCATCATGTACCATCTGGATCGACTCATTCGCCGCACCGACAAGTCCCCCGTATTTGGCGGCAAGCCATTGAAGACACTCTATGTTTCCACCTACGTTGCATGTGTCGCTGACGCATACATGTCGGCACCCGTGACGGAAGCGTTTGAGCGACTGGCCGATATCCAGAGGTCGCCGCTCCAATGCGCCAAGGCCACGCGTGGTCACTTGTGCAACTTGACGCTCGAGCTGGCAGGGCATGGATCCAGGCAACTCGACTGCGGCCCTGGCCATGGGTATGACCGAGAAAACACTTTGCCCGCCCAGACCGTTGGCATTCATCCGGGCCTATTACATGGCATCAAGCACCTGAGACTCAAGCTGGTCCAATTGTTCATTCTGCCACCTCAGCACGCAAAGCCAAACTCGCCATCCTTTCTGCCCCTCAGCCGGATCGTTCACCCTGGCAATTGGCGCAAACCGACCACCACGGCCACGGCCACTGCCCGCCCATTTGCTACACGCACCGTGATTCCAGTCCTGAGTCGTCTCGTCACGCTCGCAAACCTTGAGTCCTTTTCCGTCTACTCGCATTGCCTGTTTCTGTCGACGGCCCGCGACAGGTTCTCTGCGACGCCTCGGCCAACCGTAGTACAGCCTGCGCCCAGAACTGTGCACGATCTCCTGCCTCGATGCCCTCGACTCAAATCATTTGCCTTGTCGACCAACGGTCCTCACATACGGCACCGTTTCTTAACACGTGACTCGATTCCCGCACTGCTGAGCCAGTTCCCTGAGCTGACGCTGGCGCAATGCATTGGGTTCAGCAAGCCCACGCGCAACCTCACCATCATTCGACAAATGCGTGGGACGCGCGCCGACCCCATTGTGGCAAAGTTGCTGGCACCGTATCCCAGGGAACTGTCGCCGTGTCCCAAGCTTCGGCACGTGGTTGTGAATGACGAGCTGTTGTTGGATTACCATGAGCTGTTTGGGATGGAGCCGGATGCTGGCAAGAGACCCGACCTGATCCAAAGTGTGCATTGTTGCCAGAGGCATGGTGGGAATGCGTGGTTGGACGAGGATGCGCCTGACTTGGATGTCGATTGAAGTGTGGGAATGCGCCTGCATTCGCATTGATGCGGTGGAGACATATTCAAGCAGTCTCTGTATGTCAGTGAATCGATTTATTGACTTGATGCAAGAAATACTAGCGCCACCCGCCACGTTGTGGCTACACGACATGCGACAGTATACCAAGACGTTTATGTATATTAAGCGAAAACATTATAGGACTTCATGATAATCCAAAATCCGCCAAACGGCTTCATTTGGTGTGATGTAACGGGCGCCAAGGTCGCGCTGGATTTCATCAACTTTCATCAACAACGTGAGGCTGCCCATTTACGTCCTGCTGCACACTGGCCAGGGCAAGTGCAACATTTGCGCGGTCATGACCCCTATACACATTCATGAAGAGGACTTGATGGCACTGTTGGAGGTGCAAATGTCAACATTGATATGTGCGTTGAACATCTTGGGCAGGAGCAGGTTGTGTGGAGCCACCCAGCGATTGTTGATGCATTGGCCAAGTCAAGCGAAGAAGGCGTCCTTGTGGTCCTCGAGCTCTATAAGCGGTTGCAAGACGCAGTACCAGTGTGGTAGCGAGAAGCTGTGAATGCACCGTTGCTGTAGGTGGTTGGTGGTAAGACGCGTTTGAAGCGACATGTAGCAGGGGTTGCGAGTTCGGCTGTCGGAAGCGAAGCACGTGACCTGACTTGTCTGTTCGGCGATTTTTTGATCTGAACATTCATCACAAAGGGTCTGTGGCCGACCCGCAGCGCGACGGGGTCAATGTCTCCCTGCCCTGAGTTCGAATCCCGACGACCGTTTTGTGTCTTACCTCTTTTCGAGCATTTCTTGTGAGCCAGAGGGGTTTGAACATGGACCATTTTATCTGACCATTTCCGGTTATTTTCTCCGTCGATATCGTCCAGTGGCGACAGAATCATTATCCTTCACATGCACATTCAAACACTCCTTTCCTTATATACAAACACACTGTCCCACGATCCCACGACATGTGCCTATGCGACCTGCGACCCAATCCAATCAATCCCGGAAACCTCGCAAGCATCGTTGCCCGTGAACGCTACCATGGCCGACTTGAGCTTGTCACCCAAATCAACGACAATGGGCTTCAATCGTGCGCTGACACCAACGGCTCCATCCTCCTGATCCTCGTCATCTGAATCCGCCCCGGCGGACAAATCGTCCGTCTCCTCCTCCTCCTCCTCCTCCTCCACGGCACTATCCACCACACCACCCACTGTGCCCACATTGCCAACCATGGCCTTTTCATGATGGCCATTGAACAATTTGGCCAGCTTGGAGAACCCACTGCCATACATGTTGCAGCATGGCTCACAATTCTTGTGCAACTCGAAGCAGGACTCGTGGAACCAGTGCGCACACGGAGCCAAGTGAATCTGCTCTTGTTCCGTGCTAGAGAGGCATGCCCAGCATGTGTGCAACCGCGGGTCGCATCGACTGTTCCTTTCGACCTCTTTCGCGGTCAACGGGCGCAGCGAGTAGGTGCGTAGGTGGTGCGACGAGTAGGCGGCGGGCATTGCCTTCGAGTCAACCTTACCGATCCCAAGGTAGGCTAGCTCGATCTTATCAGCCACCTTGCCAATCTGAGACGCCGACGCATCGGGACGCCACGTTTTGGGAGGCGGCGGTGGCAGCGTATCCTCTGATTGCTGAGCCCGCTCGGAGGTCGTAGCGGGTGCTGCAGCGGGCGACGCAGCGGGAGCAGATGGTGTGGAAGGTGCGGCGGAAGGTGCGACATGTGCTTGCTCGGTGAGGGTTGGGGCCGATGCCTCGGCCGAGGCCAATGCGCGCGCTCGGGAGCGAGTGACCCGTCCAGATGATTCGAGGCTCGGCGTAGTCGAGGAAGCGGCAGAGGATGGATCTGAATGGGAAGGTTGGTCTGGGGCGGGTGCCTCATGGGCCGTTGTGGATGATGCAGTTGCCGTTGAAGGATCTGACGAGTCGGCGGACGGCGTGGGCGGTGGCGTCGATGACGAGGTTGATTCATTGCTGGAGGGAGCAGGGGCAGCGGGCGGGTCTGGTTGAAGCACTCGTTGGAAGGCGGCGACGAGCTCATTGGCAAACGCCAGCGTCAACGCGTTGAAGAACGGTCGAGACGGGGGTGAGCGGACCCGGCGGCCGGCAAGCTCCTCCAAACTGCCTTCTTCGTGCCGAGAGCAAACAATCTCGCAAACACGCAAAAACATTTGCTGGAACGTATCTGTTGGTCGGGTCGCGGTCCGAATCAAGGAATGCTGGTTCTCGACGGGGTAATCATTGATGGACACGAGGTTGGTGGCAAGCGTCTGGTACAGGTCGCCACGACAAGCCTTCCAATACAGTACGTCCGAGCAGAAGACGAGGGTCAAAAACTTGTAATTCTTGCGGTTCATCAGGAGCATGAGACGGGCGGAACGGAACACGGCGGCAAAGTACTCGTCGAAACGACCAGAGCGGAAGATGCGCTCGTACACAGAGAACGCGAGGGGAACACACTCGTCCAAAACAAAGAGCAAGTAGTGCAAGTCGGGGCGCTTCTTGATGTCAAGTCCCGCTTGCTTTACCAACGCCAGGACGTCGTTGCGGATGATGCACCAAGCGCGGGCGAGACAGGCAATGACCAGGTCAATGCGGTACGTGGAGGGCGACTCGGGCAGCTTCTTGCCAGTTGCACCAAGGTAGAGCATGGCGAAAAAGGCGTAATGAACCTTGAACAGGGTCGTGCGCAAGTTGAGAGACAAGTGCAGCGGACCAAGAATGGGAATGAGTCCCGCCATCGCGTCCGGCACAGTTGGGTGATTTGAGTCTGGGCCCATATTCGTCTTGTACCGAGCAAGCATGTCGACCGCACGTCGTACCTGCTGCTGACCAGGGAAATCGGCCGGGAAAAACATGTGGTACTGTTTGGCGTACTCTGCGAGAAGCGGGTAGTTGCCAATGAGCTCAAGAAGTGCAGACGCATAATGTTCGTGAGTCTTGAGGTCGCCCTCCTGGAACCCGGCCATAATGCACCTGCTGCTGGTACCGACACCCAACCCGCGCTTGTTGCGCTCCTCAAGAATCGACTCTGAATACGAGTGGGTCATGGCGTCGACCGATTCGATACCGACAATGTCGCACACGAGATCTTTGTTCGCATCCAAGAACGTGACGGCGAAAGCAGGCATTTGCCGTTCGTCAGTCAGACACGACTCGCGCATGTACTCAATGACGGCAGTGACTTGGAGGCAGCTGCGAACAGCGGGCATATCAGGCCGAATACTGACGGGCGGGCACTGGCCATGACCAAGAACAGACGTGCTACGATAAGGAAAAGTATAAGAATTAACGCATTCGACCGAAAAAGCAAAAATGGAAATAGGGGCAAAAAGAAATACCGGCAATGATTTGCATCAGCCTTGGACGTCATATCGGCCAACCGATTCTTGTGGATTCCATGATAATCATCGATGTTGAGAATCAGGAAGTACCGAGGAATCGTTTTGCCAAGCCAATCTTGCACTACCTGCACGAAATAGCCCTGGAACTCCTTGTACCGTCGCCAAAATCCGGACTTGGACAAGGTCAGGCCCAAATGAGCCGTGGTGTCGAGTGAGTTGGTACTCAGGCCACGCCGAATGAGCAAGCGGGTGACCGCAAACTTGTACTGCGTCGCCTGGCGGTTTGACATGCCATAGAGGCCATACGCGGCTCCAATCGCTTGCAACTCGGAATACTCGTGCGTCGGACCCAGTTGCATGACCGCCTTGATGAATCCAATAAGCAGGCAATCCTCGCCCACAATGGGGATAAGCTCACGCAGGGTGAATGGATGCTTGACACTTGTTCCCTGCGGGAGCTTCTTCTTGTACAGTTCGAGGCAGCGCGCAAAATCGAGAGCAGTTGCAGACAAGGCCGCCCAATCAAACTTGTCGGCAGGTGCAGTTGTCGGCTTGTCCAAGAGACCGACACCGCATGGGGCATCAGCAGCGGCGACGGCGACTTGCTCTGTGTCGGCAGGTGCAGGAGGTGCGGCAGCTGCAGATGTGGCAATGGAAAGCATGTTGAAGCGCTCGTACCAGACACGAGCCTGTTGACGCGCGAGGCGGGCATCGACCTCGGTCATGCGCATACCCGACTCGATGTGGCTCTGCCGCTCGAACAGCCGGCGGTTGCTCTCTTGCCAACGGTCACACTCGGCTTCAAGCTGCAAAATACGCTGCTCCATCGATATACACATCTCCTCTTGGCGCTTGCGCTCGTGCTCAGCTCGCCGCTTCTCCTTCTCCGCCTCCTTGCGCCCTTGCTTTGCGATCCAAGCTTGATGCTCCTCGTCGTCAACTTTGAAGTACGCATCCTCGATTTTCCCGTTCAGCTGAGCTACCTCCTTCTGCAGCTCAGCCACAATACCACGGTAATCGTCAATGGACCGCTTGGAACTGGCAAGCTCTCCCTCGAGTCGTTTTGCCCGCGCATCGCAGGCAGCCAACCTAGCCCTTTCCTCCTCGATGCCATTGGTAAGCTGGCGAATATCCTCGTTGAGCTTGAATACAATGCGTTGGGTGGCAGCACACTTGACGCAGTTGGATAGCTCGTTTTGGAGGCGTGTGAGCGCGGCGTTGACTTGTGGGCAACGGCGGCATTCTTGATTGAGAGCGATCTTGTATTGTTGCTGCAGGTCATCGTTGAAGGACTTCATTTTGGAGCAGTTGCCACAGACCGTCTGCGACACAGGACAAAAAAATGGGCGTGTGTTGAGCAACCAGAGTATTGCGGGAAACCTGGTGAGAGTGCCGCACGAGTCGCGCGTACATTCATGTAAGGTGCGTCGGTAACATCTGGAATAGGACGCTTGGTTGTCGAGGGACCAAAACTTAGGATGTTTGATGTGCTGGCGGTGGCAGCGGCCCTCGCGGTGACGGAAAGCGGGGTGGCAGATGGGAAAGAACCAAATGGCGCCGCGCCAGGTTGTGTGGCATGTGAAGCAACAGGTGGGAATGATGGGGATGGTCCAGTGGCGGGTTGGGTCGTGGCAAACGGGGACGCTGCAAATGGCGTGGGAGCGGTTTGGGCATGAGCGGAGAGAGCGAGTGGGAAAGCACCGGATTGCGGGCAAGCGGACCCAGCGGAATGTGCAGTGGCAGGTGTGGAAGCAGCAAATGACGCGGGAGCGGATACAGGTTGGGCGGGTGTGCAAGCAGCAAATGACGCGGGAGCGGATACAGGTTGGGCGGGTGTGCAAGCAGCAAATGACGCGGGAGCGGATACAGGTTGGGCGGGAGTGAGGGATGTGAAAGGCGTGTCGATAGGTTGGGTGGGAGGCGACAATGCCACAAACGACTCAGGGTCGGGTTGAGTGGGACCACGTGGGAAAGAAGTCAATTCTGAAGCAGGTGCGGTTCTGGTGGCAGTGCCAGCAATGGGGACATAGGTTGTAGGTGCAATGTTTTGGTTTGTCGCGCGAACCACTTGCTCTTGAGCGAAGCCTTGTAGGTGGACCATGTTGGCAGTGGGAGAGTATGTTGAGAGCACAGAGCCTGAGGCGAGATCAGCCAGCTGGTTTGCGACCGGTAGCATGAAGCCGACTTGCGCTTTTCCTGATTGCCAAGCGGAGTGCACGTCTGGGGAAACGAGCAGACCAGGAGGGAGTGGTGCGTCAGGGCCAGCATTATCTTGACGATTGCGTTTACCGCCACGTTTAAGTTGCTTCTTGGGCGGCATTGCTGTTGACATGAGCTGAGGCCGTGGAGCAGTGGAGCGGATCAAGAGCGAGAGCGGATCGGTTTGGTACTCGGCAGGCGCAGGCAGTCGAAGTGAATGCAACGATTGCAATGAGTTTTGGAGTCTGATACAGAGAAAAGTACTACGATACTTTGAAGCGCGGCCCACTGCGCGGCCCTCAGCTATCCTCGCAACCCTTCTTTTGGTCGCCTTGATCACTTCTCTATGTCGACGCAGAACGTGTGGGATGCAGGTCGTCCTGAGTGATCGCAAATGAAGCGGAGAATGAAGCAGAATGAAGCGAGATCTGGCGTCAAGCCCGTCGTCAAGCCCTGTGGCTGTCACGGTCGTTGTGGGAATGGCTTCTTGAGAAGTGACTCACACTGCTGAGGTTTGGAACCAGGTAGGAACTCTGGAATAAAGGCGGGAATGGGTGGGAATGGGCCAGAGTGATGCTGGATCCGCGATGAGGGGATCAGCGCGTCGGGTGGACCAAGGTGCCTCACAGCTTCAATGCTATACGCGGTGCACTGGTGGGGATTTGTCGTCGTTTCTGGCGCAGAACCGCATGGCTCGTGCATTGCAATAAGTTCCTGTGCTTGATATTCTCGGAACCAGCCGTCCTTGATGTCTGGGAGTGTTGGTTGAGGCCATTGTTCACGACCGTATTGGCCGCCCGGGCCTCCGGACTTCCACCCCCGATTCCTCCAATCGCTGCTTCTCAAGCCCCAGCTCCGACAATAGCTTCAGATTGTGCGCTTCAAGCCCTTTCGAATGCATGTATTTTCAACAGAATTGCACCGGATTTACACTTGAAACATGCAGACCTGCGCCATGCGACAAGCAGTTCTGCCGAGATGAAACGCGCCACAGGCTAGTCACGAGAGGTGTTGTGATGAGCTCGGCTCGCGAAACTCTTCTTCAAGCGCGACACGTCGGCGCTTGCATTTGAGCGATCACTTCCGACTCCCCTTCCGAACTCGCAACCCCTGCTGCGACATGTCGATTGTTGATCTTGTGTTGTCTCAGGTCCCATCCCTTTCACTTTCTGTTTCTTCATCACCTCCTTATCCTCGACGCTATCCTTGCACTCTCGCTGTTTGATCCCTACTAGCTTCCCGCTCATTTCACTTTCCAACCTTGTTGGGATTTGCCTACCCTGCTGCTCCTTCTTGCCCTGTGAATCGAATCGTATAACAACGGCACCACCCCCCTCACCCATGATTGAAGAAATACAAGTTGCCTTTTGCTGAATTGTCGCTCCTTAGCTGCTCGTTTTCTCCCGCTCCTCACAGACCTCGCTGCCTTCACAACTTCAACTCATTTGCATTCATTTGCATCAACAATATTGCCCTTGAGCCGACGCTCTTCTAATTCCCCTACAATTGTGCCTACGCTCGCCCCCAACCCAGCCTTTGTGCTATCCTCTTTGATCCCGACTACACCAGCCAACGTTAACCTGCTTGAGCTCGCTCGCGGGTTGAATTGCGCCAAGGACCTGTCCAACATTCTGGATGGGAGGGGTTCGGAGTCAGTCGCCGTTGTTGGAGTGGGATGTCATTGTCCGTGGTTGAATATGTACCGTCAACCCATCGTCCTGCTCATACACAAAGTACCCTCCAACCCGCACGATCTTTTCCCCAAAGCAAACGCCCTTGTACAGATGCCAGGCAACGGCGCGGTGTATCTCAGGCTACATGACCCCATGATTGAATGTGCTACCAGTTGAGCATCACGGCCACGTGGGAAAAGGAAAGGGACAATGGCAGAGCATACCAGTGCATCAACAAAATTGCGTGGCAGTTCCTGTGGTATTGCAGGCCCATGGGCAATCGGGTTGTGCGAGCGCTCGCCAACAACTGCAAGGCGAAAGTCGCAGTCAATACGCTTGCCAAGTCGGTCCAAGATGCTCACATCAATCATGTCCCGGATCCGAGGCGATTGCTCCAACAATGCAACCAAGCCCTTGCCCACAATCCGTGCACCATCCATGCCACGGCATCCCGAAACCAGGTTGAACATGACAAAGCGCCAAATTCGGTTCTTGATGACGTCGATGTTGGTGGCATGCCAATTGGTGTGCTCGACGTCACGCTTGGTTTCGCCAACCCGTGATTCTTCTGTTTCCGTGGCAATGTGCTTGAGTGGACCCAGTCCGTTCTGGAATGTGTCGGCATGCATGAGAAGGTAAAACTTGGGCTTCAAACGCAGGTTTCGGATCATTTCAACGTCCGAACTGACGACGAATTGGAGCAACTCACGGCACCCATCAGCAACCTTGGCCTGGTCACCAGCGATGCACTTGTCGGCATACAGCACGCGCGCAACCTGGCCACAAGCAGCATTATAATGAGTTCACATGCGTTGGTGATGAGTCAGCGTACATGGCAGACTTTGATGGCCAGGCCCCAGATGTGTTGTGGCACAACAGCGTCAATATCCAGAATGGCAAGGCAGTGAGGCAACAGCTACGCCAAATATCGGAAGTCACGACCAAGGTGCTACTTGAAGTACTTGGGGTTGGCTTGGATGCGGCAAGAGTACGCATAGTAGTCGTGTGACTGGAGGAAAGCGTGGAGGCGGGCAATGTTGTTCTCGGAGTGACCCGCAAAAGCCAATTTCGCTGCGTCTTTGACTATTCCCAAGAGAACAGTATGCAGAATCTCAATCGACGTGTCTCTGTAACACAAGCATGCAATGAGCCAGAGTGAAACCCGCGCAATCAAGAGTACAGGTAAAGCGCACTTGTGCGGATCAAAAAGCGGGCGGCCGAACGAGTAATACCGTGAATGTTGCAGGTCTGGTCGATTGTCAAGAGTTTCCTCTCGTGTATGGTACCGCATGACTTTGTCGGCAACAAGATAAGATGCCTATCCAGGGAAGAGTGTAAGGGTAGACGCATGCCAGCAGATAAATTGCAGAGAGCATACCTCACAGACACGGCACAAGTGCACTCGGCCACCGCCGAGCAGACCGCCGCACAAAGCTGGATGCATCGGGTTGTCAGCCTTGATGGCAATAATAGATCCGAAAACCATGATCTCTTCGCCCAGAAAGGCATGGTAAACCACGATTCCTTCATGCAAAGTGTCACAAATCATAATTCAAATGGCCTCGCCGATTGTAGTCGCATGGAGAAACTTGGAAGTTGCAAGGAACTGTGCAAAGAATGGGCGCAACTCGTTGGGAAGGGACGCTTGACGAGTGTAACAAAAACGAGTCAGCTGGTGAATACCCTCCGACTAACAGTAAAGGCACGCATACCGAATGACATTTCCCACTTGTAGTTTGGTCCAAATGAGCGAGTACGGCGGCCGAAATCGTCCCCAAACAAAAACAGCGGCAAGGACACAACACGTCGCCCACCAGCCCGCGCACGAAAACCGTCGCGAATGGCTACAATCGCCTCCACGTCGGGCCGGATCCAGTCTGGCAAGTTACCCATTGCAAACACGCCGGCAGGTGCGGCAGCTTGAGCAGGTACAGGTCCGAGTATGTGGGGAAGGGGGAGGACGATGACACTGGCAATTCGGACTTTGTCATGGGGGACGTTGTGTGCAACATTGTCGATCGGTTTGGACACCTCGTCGCCGTTGTAAACGAGTTGGGCAGCAATGAGCCCGCCGTCTTGTAACCGTGGCCGTGTTGATGCAAGATACAGCAGACTTGGTTCTGGCTCTTGTCGTTGGACTTGGACTTGGACTTGGCCTTGGCCAGGCAACGTAGGACAGCTCGCCATACATGGCGATATGTCCAGATGGTGTGGACTTGAGTCTAAGAGGCTGGCCACACCTGGGCACTTTTTTTCTTTGGCGTCGTCGCCTGCTGTCGAACACAGTGTCGAACAAACCGGACGCGCTCGAGTCCGGCAGCCGGCAGAAACGAACTGGCTGATGGTCGTGAAGTGAGCGTGCGCTAGGTACTAGGAGGCGCGCAGGACACCACGAGGCAGGGCGTGGGCAGGACACACTAGAAGGCAGCGTGGGGAATGCAATGGAGCTTACTGCCAAGAGTCAACGTACCCGGGCCGTCTTCTTGCGATTCGAGTCGACAACAGTGAGGTGAGAAGGGCGGATCGACACGCCAACACTTGCTGATCTCATGTTAGTATACTTATGTACGTGTTTTCTCGTGTTGGCGCCGAAAAGCAGTCTCTCGATCCGCCGCTCGTTCCTCACTTCCACTTCCACCACGCGTGCCGACCTTTCGCGTGCCCGCTGATTGCAGCCACAGTATTCGACAGAGCAGTATGACATCATGGCAAGGGAATCAATTTTGAATGTATACATACATACAGTTACGCAGTTTCCTGACATTACTCGTGAATCCCAAACTTGCGCACCACCTCATCAATCTGCGCCTGAATTGCCCTCGCATGCTCTCGCATCTGGCCTACGGCTGACGGTCCAATGTCGGCTGCACTTGGGATGGCGGATCCGTAGCGTGATGGTGAGTGGCTTACTGAGTGCGCAAACTTGTCTATTTCAATCTCCGAGTCGCTGTCAGAATCGCTCCAAGCGAGCCCTGGACGGTACGGGAGCAAGTCGGACGAGGTTGTGGGCGTGGACGTGCGAGTCATGAATGCGGCCACGGACGGAGAATTATGTCTCGGCGCCGAATCGGGGCAAGACGACAGAGGGGTGACTGGTGGTGGCGTTGCTGGCGTTTGAGACAACCCGTGCACAACTACTGGAGACGAAGGTAACGAGTGCGATGGCGACTTGGAAATGGACGAGGTGCTCGTCGAGTCGACCGCAGCCCCGCCACCGCTGGTACCGTCCGTTGCGCCGATGGGTTCCCGGTAAAGTGTCCCATCGTCCTCGTCCTCGTCGTCCGAACACAAATCACTTGTGAAATCAGCACCAACCGTCTGTCCATCACCACTACCGTTTGGCGTGTCAGCTGGCAGCGGACCCAGCGATACCACATCGAGCGACACAGAGGTTGACGAAGACATGGAGAGCATCGCCGACTCGTCACTCTCAAATCCCCGCATCGGCTGATCCGTCAGCACTGCAACGTCATGCGCCGCCACTGTGCGTCGACTCGATATCATGGCCGATCTCGCCAGCTGCCCAACCCATCCGTCCCCGTCGGCGGTCTCCAAATCCTCCTCAAGATCTGGCACCGGCACCATCGGTCGTATCCTCACATGTATCTGCCCCGCAACCCCGCCCCGATAGCTCGTAATGTTGTACCACCCATTCAGCTCGCGCAACCCGTTCGCCACTGGCGACAAATCGACCTTGGCAAACCCGATAAGCCGATCGTCATCGCCATGCAAAGCTTGCTGCCACAACTTGAACACGACCACCTTCTTGTGCTTGAGCCGCTGCAGCGCGGGTCGCGAGGTGGATTGCATCACGGTTGTCGTGAACGCCCAGGTTGCCGCGGTTGTGTCTTCCTCGGTCGTTGAGTCCGGCGCTACGGCAGGCGAGGTCACCAGGTGGCGGTCGGCCACATGCGATGCGCCGCCCAGCGTGAGGACGGACGAAGCGAGGAATGAGGTCGTTGAGTGCTTTTCGACGTCGGCGCCGGCCGACCAGACAAATGAAACGTAGACGTTGTGAGTCGGCGCGAATACAGTTGTCGCGAGCCCGTGCTGGCGAGAGAGGACAAAGCCCGAAGCTTGGATGATGGTGATTTGAATCGGGAGCATGGCCACGTCGCTGGCCTTGCTGTCCCCTTGGTGGTCGGTGATCAAGTCTGCTGTTCGGAGGTGCGACGTGAATGCGTCTTCCTTTGGCACCAATTCGGAACGTCGGTCCTGCGGCATGGTTTCCTCCTCCATCGGCACAGATACCGACGGGTCGACTTGTACCTCTTCATCTACCCTGCCCACAGCCACATCTGCCTTTTGCACGCCCACGACCCGCACGCTCACGCTCCCGGTCACCACCAACCCGCTCGCCTCGCTCGACTCGGGGCACACGACATGTTCCCGAAACGCGACCCGGTCTGCCACGACTCTCCCATGTGCGAACCCGCCAGCAGCCGACTGCACGCTGTTGACAAGCCTGAGCAGCGCATGTGCCAGCGCAAACGTGTCCACATGCACAAACCCGACCTCTTCTTGTCCCACGCCGTCAAACACTTTGACAACCAGCTTGCCTTCAAGCACATCCTGCAACACGGCCGCCGTAACTTCTACCTCCCCATCCCACATGGCTGGCCGCTTTGCCCTGACGTGTTCTCCGGCTTCGATGGCGTCTCCAAAAACGGACCCAACGTCCACCGCCACCTCCCACTCTTTACCCGCAGCCTCGTGAATCTCTACACTGCGCACATCCGCCACGATCCCGACCTTGACCCGCACACATGCAAACTCGCCCACGCCGCCAATTTGCATGTCACTGAATGCGACATCTACCAAGACATTTGCAACCTTGTGGCACTTTGGCACGGCAATTCCTGCGCCAACACCAACGACGCCCGACTCGACGCCCACGACCCGCGGCGCATGCACGGGGAACCACGATCCGCCCCACCCGCTGGGCCGATCGACCAGCCTGGCCAATGGCATGCGAAACTCGCCCACGAGCAAATCAGGCACCTCGTCTTGCCCGTTGTCGTGCTGCTCGAACCGATGCCAAACTTTGCCCACGGCAACCGCCGCGGTTCCCTCGCGCATCCAACGCACAACCTCGTCCGAGATCCCGTGCCATATGCGCTCAACCCCGGCATGTGTTGCGCTCCATTGCGGGACGCTTGTGTTCCATGCAACGTGTGAGGTGACGGGCGCAGGGTCGGTGGCGAGTTGCCGCGCCATGGGTTTGGGCACAAGCAGCAGCGTCACGTACAAGTTGAGGGCGGATGGGTCAGAGGCAAGCGCATTGAGTGCCACATAGTGTGCTTGAGAAACGGGCAAATTGCTTGGCGCGGTGGAGGCGAGTGCGTCGAGGAGCGATGTGAGCACGTGCGAGACGAGTGTTGACATGCCGCACAAGGTGTGAAACCGAACGTGGATGTGCGCCGACGGCCCTTGTTGTGGTTGATGGTCCACAGCATGATGATGTTGGGGTTGACCCAAGTCCTCATCCACCTCCTCTGTATGGTGCACATTTCGGAACCCAATGGCGGACGACGCCAACACGCCTCCGCGCCGGCCCATGCTCACGCCGACCTCGACCCATCCCCTCGTTTTTCCCTCGACCATATCGACCACTGGACACTCGACGCCCTCCAACCCGACCGGTACAGTCCTGTCCCACCCGTCCCCTTGCCTGCCCACGCCCGCAACCATGGCTGCCACCACCTGCCCAACCGGCACCTTGATCACGCCAACCAACGCCCGATCCACCTCACCCGCGTGTGCCGCAGGTGCCCCAACCCCGCTGACCGCTGCTTGATGCTCGGCCACCTTTTCCACCACACTCCACACCTCCACACACAATGGCAGTCCGGGATCCGTGACCCACGGCGCCAACTGTTGCAAGCTCACGGGCACCAGCCACCGGGTCTCAAAATCGACGGGCGCGACATTTGCACTTACCGCCACTTGGTCGGCGACTTTGCCGGGTAGCTGATCCACAACTTGGCGCGACCAGTGCACGGGCTTTGACTCGATGGGCGCCGCTGGCGCTGGGAGCAGCCTTAGGGCCAGGTACAGCGACGTTGACAGATGCATGCGCAGCGGGTGGGTGTGTGTGGCCGGATGGGTTTGCACAGATGCGCGAGCGGGCGCGAGGGGCGTGAATGTGCCGAGTGTCAGTGTGAGCGCGAGTGGAAAGGGAGGCGGTGGAATTGGCAGCGGGTGTTTGAGCATGGGTGGCGATGGTGCGGGCGACGGCGGTGCGGCAGGGACTGGAGTAAGGTCCGAGGGCGTGGGTGTTGGGAGCAGCGACAGTGTCATGTGCAAGGTGCCCAGGAACCGCTTGTCAGAGGTGGTGGTGAAGAGTGGAAGTGGCAAGGTGTGAGTGAATGCGTGCGCTTGCATGATGTGGACGAGTCGAACGGATTCGTGCGCGATTGCTGCGGGTGGGACGGCTTGTGTTGCAGATGCTGCAAGTTTGCTTCGCGGTGAAGAAAACGACCGCGGCGGTTTGGCGCACACTTGGGCCTTGACCTGCAAGGTCTGCTGCAGAAACACCTGGACCAAATCCGCGTCGAAATGAACGGGTATGGGCTCGGCCAAGTTGAGTGGAATCTCGACACTGGGCACCACCTGCGAATGCTCCTTGTCGACCTTGTTGGCACGGGCAATCGCTGAATGCCGCACCTCTGTTCGAAACTCGCGCTCGCCCAGCCCACTGGGCAAGGCCACGGCAATCTGAACCGATACGGCTTCCGCAAGTGCGGCCGTCGATGTGGGGCCCGGTAAACTTGCAGCAAGCCCAGCAGATTTGCGTAAATCGGCAAGCACGGCAAGCGAGAGCGAAAGTGAATGTATCGTGATGGCGAGACCATACACCTTGCCGAGATGTGCGAGGTGCTGCGGGTCCATGACTGAGAGCGGCGAAATGTGTTGCGCGTGCTGAAACGGGGGTGGTTTGCGAGGAGGAGACGGAAGTGACGAGGACAAGAAAGAGGTAGAAGGGCGGTGGAGGTCGGAAGTAGGCGGTTTGAGGCGTGGGATGCGTGACGGGCCGGTTGCGCGTACATTGGTTGGTTGTGGGCGAGACGAAGAAGATGGAGGAGGAACAGGGTGTGATGGCAGGAGAGGTTGGGTCGCACGGCGCCGTTGCTGTGACTCTGTGAGGAGCGAGAGTGTGTCGAGTCGCAGGTCATTGTCGGCCGAGTTGAGGGCTTCAACGAGGGCGTATTCGTCTAGATCAAGCGACGAAGGGGATTGCTGGTCGTCATCGAGGAGGTCATCATCGTCAGATTCATTAAGAAGAAGGCTTGTGAGGTTGGGAATGGTATCGTCGGCGTTGTGCGTGAGTTGAGTGAGGTCAGGTGGTGGTTGGTCGTGGTCATTCATTGCCGTCTCAAGAACCGACGATGAGGTGATGCAAGTTTCGTCTGTCGTGTTGAGGCCGTTGACGAGGAGGTCGACGGCGGGGAACAGCGAGTGTGGGACCGCATTGGTATTGGTGTTCCCCTCTGTACATATCCGTTTCAGCTTGGTCAGTTCCTCAACTGGATCATCAGGAAGGCACGAACGCACTCAAAGGGGGTCGTTGAACATGAGTAGGTGCATCTGATTCAGTCGAGGCGGTGACAGCGACAGTGGCAGCATCCGAAGCCAATTTGCGCTTGCGATTGATTTCCTCCAGAGTCAATTCTCGAAGGCGAGACTTTGGCAGGCGAATGCGAGTGCCGATGGGCGTGACCTGCGTTGTGCGAGCTTCCGAGGCGTCGTCGGAAACCGGAGCAGAAACAGCAACTGGATCGAAAGAAGTATTGTTGGATGAGGCGGTGTTGTTGTTGACGGGTGAATGCGCATTGGAGGTAAAGTCAAAATCGTTGAGATGATTGTCGGTATGCGACGTGGTGAGCAGGTTTGGCCGTGGAGGTGACGACAGAGGCTCAATGCACGTAATGTCGACGCCAAACGCAAAGTCGAGCGGGTCGCTTGTCATGGAGCGGTGCCTTTGGTTCATTTGGATGTTGTGACCATTTGCTTGAGTTGCTTGAGTGTTGGAGTGCATGGTTATGGTTTTGGATGATGATCAAGGTGCGTGTGTCGAAGATAGAGTGTGTTGGGGAGGGGGGGGTGCAATCTTCATGGGAGTGGCATGCGAAACAGGATACATGTGTTGAATATTCAATTGCCTAGGGTCATCCAGCAGCTGGGCATGCATACGATGCGGTAAGAGATGTAAATGGTAAATAATATTAATGTGGAATAAACCAAGAAAACACGCGCGTGATCACGATGACAATTCATTGCGATTTTGTACCCACAAACATTCACTAAATAATACAAATCCCGCGGAGCAGACACAGAGTTGACCTTGTCAAGGGTATTACGACATGTAATAAATAGATCAGGGAAAGCCGAGGGAACTGGGACTTTTGGTTGGTAGGCGTGTGTCCGTGAGAAGGTGATCTGATCGAGGCCTTCGTTGTTCATGATCACATATACTCATAAACATGTCCAAGCTTAAGCTTAAGGAGATTCATCGTGACGATGAAACATGAATGTTTAGCAATACATCTAACAACAACTCTGGGCAACACCTTCAAGAAGTTCCTTTCGCTCAGAATCTTAAGCACTTTGCTCACCGACTCTCTCCTTTGCCAGTGACCCCGGCCCTTGATCTCATCGCGTCCATCGTCTCATCAGAACCATCTTGACCATGACCATGGCGCTGGCAAAGTTCTTTGCGCCCTCAAAGTGGCTGCTCAAGCTGCTGCTCACGGCACTCTCTTCCTACACGCTCTACGCCATCCACAAGAGGCGCCAGATCGCCTGGAATGCAAAGATGAAAGCCCTCAAGCAGTCGCCCGACTTTGTCCAGCGCCACGCCTTCTACGCCCCCGTGCGCGGCAAACCAACGCGTCTGCTCCTTGCCCGTCACCCATTGGCCCCAAAGGCTCCAACACTCGTCTTTATCCACGGCTTTGGCGGCAACATGGACCAATTCTCGCAGCTCATGGACCTCTTTTCGCACGTTGCCACCGTCGCCGCCATCGACCTCGTCGGCCACGGGTACTCGCCCGCCTCGGGTAAACCAAACGATTACACAACACAAGCGTTTGTGGCCGACTTGGCAAATGCCATCAACACACACCTCGCTCCTCCGGGCTCCTACTCGCACCTCGTCATTGTTGCCCACTCGTACGGATGCTGCCTCGCTACTCACCTGCTCGCCGCCTATGGCGAAATTTCGCAGTACGTCCGTGCATTGGTCCTCATGACCCCAAAAGCCATTTGGACCGACCAGCAACGCAAGCACGCTCTGCGTCTTGCCTCACTCCCTGCAACCGTCATTGATCTGCTCCGTATGCTCGACCGCCGCGGCAACATCCACTCGACCTCGGTGCGCCGGTTTGTTGGCCCGCTTGCGACAGATGCCGTGAAATGGCGCCAGCTCGCTTGGAATCAGCACTTGTCTTCGACGCAAATCAAGTGGATCAATTTCGGCATGACTTGGGCGTCACCTGCAGACTATGGCGCCATCTCTTGCCCCACACTCCTCCTCGGCGGACAGCAAGACACTGTCACGCCCGCCGACCCAAACCTCGCCCAACTCTACGACCTGCTCTCCTCTTTACCCACGTCGCACAAGCCAGACCCGATCGTGTTCCCCAACGCCGGCCACCAAATCATGGTCGACGCAACCGGCCAGGTGCACGCGGAAATGGCCGCGTTTTTCGCATCGCCACCCGTAAGCATTGCCGCCTTTGATCCAAAGCGCACCATGCCCCAGGATCCAAAAGACCAAAAATGGAACCTGAAAAACTACGCCAAATGGGTCGCAACGCCCAGCGTCGGCAACTGCCTCGACTCGGGCACGGCCACGGGCACCCTCAAGCTCAGGGGCATGAAAGTGCTGCGCGAAACCGACACGGCGCACTCGCCCACTTTGCTTGCGCTTGCTTACCCGAACGTCAAGCTGGTGGTGGATTTCACGAGCGACCGCCCGCCGTACGACCCGCGGTCGCTGCAAGCGCTCGGCATTCAGTACCGCAAGGTGAAAACAACGTCCAAGGTGCCACCAAGTAGGGACGAGGTGGACGAGTTTTTGCTTGTGCTGCGCGACTTTTGGAACGCGTGCCCAGAAGACGACCGTGCAAAGGTCGAGGTCGTGTGCCATTGTCATTACGGGTTCAATCGCACCGGATTCATGTTGGCGTGTTGGCTAGTCCAGGAGCAAGGTGTACCCGTGGGCGAGGCGATTGAACGGGTCGCGAGTGCGAGGGAGCCCGGGATCAAGTATACATCCCACATTTCACTCCAATTGCGACACGCAAACAAACTCACATACACATGACCTTGTAGGCACGTGCATTTCAAAGACGAACTGTTTCTCCGGTACGCTCCACGCCAACGCGTCCGGTCGCTGCAAGCTCGCGCCGCGTCGCCATCTCCTCCCGCAGGCACGACACTCACATCGGCCGCAGTCTCCGAAAATACGTCGTCCTCGTTGCTTGGATCCATTGTTAACGTTGTGCGCAAGATTGGATCCAGGGACCCGTCGCCTGAGCGCGCAGCGGTGGCCTCAGCGCCAATGTCGCCAACAAAGGTGGCTGCAGGAGTTCCATTGCCATTGTCGCCTGAGCGGATCAAGACGGATGCCAGTGGTAGCGGGAGTGCGAGTGAGGCTGGGTCGCCCACGCCCACTGCAGGTTCCCAACATGGGCAGTGAGCACAATGTTGAGGCACGAGGGTGAGTGTTTGCTGAATGCTGTGGAGTTTCACTTGTTTTTCAATGACAGAGTTCACATGTTTTGTGCGTTTGTTTTCTTTCCGTTACAGTACTTTTTATCTGCACCGTACATGTCGAATTGCTTTGCTTCTTTGCTGAAGATGCCCCGGCTCCGTGCTGCAGTGGGCCGACGTGCACACCGCAAAGATTCATCCACATAGAGTCGAACAAATAGATATATAGTAAAAGTCTATGCATTCGCCAAGGATAGATTGCAGTACATGATGCTTGAGTTCGATACGGAACAAAATGCAACATCCTTTACAGTACGCCCCAGGATCCATGAACGGCCCTCACCGCTCAACTGACGACGGCGTCAACACAACCGGCACCTTTGCCCACGCCACCTCGCCCTTCTCGCGCCTCAACCACTCGTAATACTCGACAGGCTCCTCGCCATTCACTTGTACACATCTCAACCGTGGGCAATGCGACAGCTCGCGCGGGTACGGGTACGGCGCAAACATCTCTTCCTCCATCTCAACCCGCCACTCGTCGTCGCACTCGAGCTGGCCAAAGAACCACACGAATTCCAACGTCGGGAATTGGTACAAGAAGGGCGGGATCAGCGACATGGCGTAGATGCCGCACAGCGGATGCGACGGGTCGACGGCAAGACGCAGCTCGGTCACGGAGGGCATGCATGGGAGGGCGTGCAGCGTGGAAAGAACAATGTTTTGCTTGGCACGAGGGACAATGCGCATCGGATGCGTTGGGCAGATGAGTGAGCTGGTGTTGATGACGAGCTGCTCGACCTTGGGTAAGGTGACGAGTCCGTTCATGGGAATGACTGTGCGTTGGGTGAGTGGGGCCGTTGGGTTGGATGATGGCGACTCAATGTGTGCGAGCGGCAGGAATGAGGGCGAGTCTGGTTGAGCGAGGTGGTGCGGTGGCAAGTACAGTTGAACAAACTGCAGCCGCAACCGGCGCAGATTACGGAGGATGCCCGGGTGGACAGATACAGTAGGCATGTCGAGTGGATGAATATGGGGAATACCGGGACCATCGAGCCGCAGGCCGAGGACAGTAAGTCGAGTACCCGCAGAGTCTTTGTCGGCGGCGAGTGGAGAAGGGCGATGGTTGTAGGCAAGCTTCCACGATGCAGGGCTGCGCAACTTGTCGCAAGGCCATGGCGACGTGGGGCCTTCCGCAGGCAGTGGCACATATTGAATGACATTGAGCTCCTCAAGGAGCACGCCCGGGTGCTGGCTGCGTCGGATGAGCAGGTCGGCGTGGTTGAGGAGGATATCGACTGGGCAAGCGACTTCTTCGAGCCGCAGCTGGGTGAGATTCGGCAGACCGCGCGCCAAATGGTTCATGACGGCGCCCACCGTATCGGGATCGATAAAGAAGGCTGCGCCGAGAGCCAATGACGTGACATGGGTCAATGGGCGCACAAGGAACGTGGTGACGCGCTGTAGCTCGGCCCGTGGGATGGTCTTTTGTTGGAAAAGAGGCATGTCCATCCACTCTTCTGGGTCGAATCCTTCGGTCGTGATGCTCTTGCATTGGCGCTTGGGATCCACATGCACCGAGCGAGCGAGCGGGTTGAGCATCTCGAGGCCAAAAACAGTAAACTCGACCTCGCCCTTAAACACGCTTGGCGCTTTAGAAAAGTCAAACAAGCGGTCTTCGCCGACAACCAGGCCGGCCTTGAGCTTCAATTCGCGCTTGGACTTGAGCCACAACGCGACACTCCACCCGCCAAAGTCGTCATGGTCAAACTGAGCACTGTGGTTCTTGAGTGTGGCCTTGCTGATTGCCCAGTTACCTTGCTCGCCTAGAGGGACCAGATCCCGGAAGGGGGTGAGGCACAGCTCCGTGACGGTCTGCTGGCTGCCGCAGAGGTTGTCGAGGATGCTGAATCGCTTGCGTGACCAATCGACCGAATCCACAAAATAAACATTGCGAACAAATGCAATGTCCTTTTCCGTGTGGGTATCGTCAGGAGTAATGTAGCGATCCTTGACGAGAATGCACGAGAAGGGCACATAGGGGCAGCTGAGCTTGCCCTTGCGGGAGCGCAGAATGTTGGCGAGGTCGACGAGCCCAATAAAGAAGATGCGCAGCTCGGGCTTGTTGAGCAGGTTAATATCGACCGACGTCAAGTTTGGGCACAGTCGAGCGATTCGCGTGAGCCACGGCATGGGCAATTCGTTGAGAAGTGCCGTGTTGCACTGCTTGTTGAGCTTGGCGATGGATACAATGGTCGATCCAGGGCACATGCGGCATTGGCGCACAATCGCTGTCAGTTGGCGCAGGCGGCTCGACGACACCATGTAGGCGCTGGTGGTGAGCGAGCGGACTTGCTGGGCGAGCTTGGGGTGCGCTTGCAACGTCGAAAAGATGCTGGGCAAGGCCGGGATGGCAGGGACATGGATGTTGGTGCAGAGCTCTGGCAGGGCAATGGCAGCTGCAGCTCTGCAAGTGAAGGCAACCTGCAGCAGCGTGGAAGGATTGAGTGCCCGGCGAGTGAGGACGAGCCTGAGGACATCCTCGGGCAGGTCAGACAAGCCCAGTTGGCGGCGCTGGGAATGTGGTGGGGCGGCCATTGTTGGTTTTATGGGTGGGTTGCGTCGACTGTTGCGACGGATTTCATTGTTCTTGTCGCATTCGTGTATACTTATTGCATATCGTTGTGTTCGTGAGGACATCGCTCGCTCTGTCTCGTGTCCAGTCTCTCTCCAGTTGGATCGATCGACGACCGGCCACAACACCCACGAGAAGACGATCAAGACGAGTAACGAGTAGACGCAAGCGAGACCCTTGGACTCACGACTACATAACTTGTATGTACATTGATGAGCTAATTGAAGCGAGACTCGGACGCCTCGGCTGCCAACCTCGACATTCCGACTGTTTCCACACTTGACACGGCCATGGCCTCACCCGATGGTGACAACAACAATTGGTAGTATTCGATTGGCTTGAGACCGTTTACTTGCACATACCGCAGCCTCGGACACGGCGCCAAGTCGTGAGGATACAGCACGAAAAACTCGTCGAGAATCGCCTGTTCCAACTCGTTCCTGAGCCCCTTGGGCGCCAACTTGTCAAACCGCACATAGTCCAAGGATGGGAACTGACGAAGGATGGGCGCAACAACATCCGTTGTGTACACCCGACTGGAGCGCTCGGCCGCATCGACATACGTGATGAATTGCTCAAGTGCTGGCGTGCACGGATGGCGTCGAGCACGCGACGCACAGTCGAGGCACCGCGCAGGGGCAGATTGAATGCGTTTGACGACATGGTGAGCTGCTCGAGGTTGAAAAGCAAGAAGGCGGGATTGACTGGGCAGACGTTGCGAGCTGAGCCATAAGTGTGAGAGAGAGGAAGAAAGGATGGAGAGTCAGGCTGCAGTACACGTATTTTACATGTATACTGGAAAAGGATGGAACTGTGCAAACTAAGCTCAATGATACGTTACACACTTCTTCGACAAAACAACTCAATGACAGCAACGATACAGATTCATCACTTTCTGTTTGAGCTCAATCCTCAACCGCCAAGCTCGACATCTGCACCAACTCCAATCCGGAATCCACTGGCTTCTCCCTCGCCAGCAACCACCGATAATACTCAATCGGTTCCCCATCATTCACTTGCACACACCTCAGGCGCGGGCACGGCGCCAACTCCCGCGGGTACGGCGCAAACATCTCATCGAGCACCTCCTGTGCAATTTGATCCAGAGATTGGGTCTCGGTCAAGTAATTGAATCGCGCATGCTCAAGGCGCGGGAAACGGCGGACGGTTGGGAGAACCATGCCGGTGGTGTACACTTTGCTTTTCCCCTCGACATAATCGACAAACATGAAAAAGTGGGTGAGTGAGGGTGCGCGCGGGATGGCATGAAGCACAAGCGATGTGGCATTTCTTCCGGAACTCGTGCGGGTCGCAGACAGATTGAACGCGTTGGAGGACAAGGTCAGCTCTTCCAGGTTCGGAAGCACGAGTGTGTAATTGACGGGACACAATCGCCGAGCATGCGAAGGGATGTGTGAAAGCGGAATGAATGACGGTGAATCGGTTTGCGCCAGCTGCGGCGGGGGTAAGTACAGCTTGACGGATTCGAGACGAATGTTGCGAAGGTTGCGTAACGTGACTGGATGGATTGCGACAGTTGCAGCCTTCTCTGGAACGAGATGATCCACGCCGCCGCCCCGAACCATAAGCTCGAGCTTTTCGAGACGGCAAGCACGGTGGTTGGATGCAGGCAGCCATGGCTCTGCAAGCGGCCAGTCTTTTGGGCTCGACGTGTTCCCGTATGGCCATTGAACATGGGCGTGTGCTGGGTGAGCGATGAACGAGCCGATCGTGAGACTCTGGAGAAGCTTGCCTGGGTATGTTGGGGGGCGGCGAATGAGCGTATCCGCGTGGTGCAGAGCATAGTCGATAGGGCATGCAACTTTGAAGAGCTCGAGGTGTGTCAAATTCGGCAGACCAGTTGCAAACAATGACATGAAATGGGCGACTGTCGATTCGACAAGAAATGGGGCCGCGGAAAGATGCAGCAGTGAAATAAAAGTCATTGGCCGACGAGCGAGTGGCTCATAGAGGGCCAATCCTTTGTTGAACACCTTCTGTCGTTGGCCGGGCGGAAACCGCAAAAATGTGGTGGGGTCCGGGGCATCCACGACGAGCTCGCGGCACTGTCGCCTCATGTCCACTTCAATGGACGATGTCACAAGATCAAGGACCGGCATCGACGCTGCAATCACCGCGCTCCCACGGATCAAACCCGGTCGCTGAGAGAAATCAAACACTCTGTCTTGCCCCTTGACTAATCCACCCTTGAGCCACAACTCCCGCTTGGACTCGAGCCACGAGGACACCACCCAGTTCCCTTGTTCGATGCATCTGGCTTTCGCCTCATTGTTCCTCAGCGTCACATCGCCAATAGTCCAGTTGAGCTGATCGTCGAGAGGGACAAGATCTCGAAAGGGCGTGAGGCAAGTACTGGAACCCAACGCCGTGTTGGTGCACATGACGTCCGTGACGGCGATCTGCTTGCGCGACCAGTCAATGGAGTCGACAAAATATACATCGAGGGCGAATGGAGGTTTGCGAAAGAGCACACCACCTGATTCCAAGACCCGATCCTTGACCAAGACACACGAAAATGGGTTCGCACGGTACTGAAATCGCCCAAGGCGCGACCGGAGAATGCGGGCCAAGTCGGCAAGGCCCAGAAAGAGACATGTGATGTCAATGGCGAAGGTGGCAATTTCGGTCATGTCGACGGCTGTCAAATTTGGGCAGATTTTGGCGATGCGAACGAACCACGGCATCGGCAGCTTGTTATTGAGCGTTTCCAAACCGAGGCGTTGAATTGCCTTGCTCATGGACACAATGGGCGAGTGGGGACACATGCGGCATTCCTGAATCGTCGATTCGCACTCGGAAAATTCGAACGAAAGCACAAACGAGCGGCTGGCCGTGACAGAGCGGACCTGTTGAGCGAGGTCGCGCCGGGATTGTAATGTCGAGTAGATGAGAGGCAAGGCGGCAAACGAAGGGACAAGCAGGTCGCTGTACAGCTCGGGCAATGCCACAGCGGCGGCGGCCTTGCACACGCACGCACATTCCATCAATGTCCTTGGTGAGAGAAACCTGCGAGAAAGCACAACCTTTAGCACATCCTCGGGCAGGTCGAGGAGGCCGAGGGTGATCGTCGATGAAGAGGAGGCCAACATGATGGGTGAGCGTCCAAGGCGTCTGCAAGCTTACATTGATTTGGCTCTCCAGAGACGGCAAATGATGAGTTGCGGGCAGTTAGTATTGCATTGATGACTTAACTGACGTGAAGAAGTGGTAAGAATCCGAGGGCTGATCAATCGAGATTGCCAAGTCGCATATGAGCTTCGCGTATGCTGCAGCGAGGCTGGTCATGGAGCGGGACCAGGTCGCGAGATGGGACAAGAAAAGTGGAAAGAGAAAAAGAAAAGATGAGTGCAGAGCAAGTTTTGAACGTCAATCTGCTTGTGGGACCAGTCAATCCCGTGCACAAAGTGAATGTCGACGGCGTATTAGTGTTTGTAAGGTGTGCTTAGTTGTCGGCGATAGATGGCGCTGAAATTATGTACATACTGATCGTTGGCGAGCACACAGGGAAAGCAAACGTCAGGACTCTTACGGAGCGAGCCGTTCCGTTCTCGCACAACCGATGCCAGGTTGACAATACCCAGAGTCAAGTAGGGCGTTTCAAGTAAGTGGTCTGGGATACGTGAGAGGTCGACATGGCAGAGATTGGGGCAAAGACCAGCATTCCGCAATACGTAGTTTGTTACGTTGCTCCTGGAAAAAGATAACAACTACCGGAACAAAGATAACGATTCGAGTCTCCGAAACGAAATCTCACACCCACACTGCCTACAAACAACTCTGGCCCGACTTAATCCAGCTCGGCCACTGTACCCCTCTCCACCATCGTCTCCCTCAACTGCCCCTCCCTTACCTGCACGACGCCCCCCGCCTTCCTATCCCGCTCCCACTCCAACTGATGATGATCCAGCAGCTTGCCATTCACCATCAAGTACAAGAGCCGCGGACACAGCCTAGCCTCGCGCGGATACACGCCCAGCACGCCCAGCGTGACGACCGCCATGTTCATGCGCGTGTCGCGCGTGATGCCGTTGAGTGCGGCATACTCAAGGCACGGGTACGTCAGCAGGGCGTGGCCAATGGACTCGATGGACCAAATGGAGTGTTGTGCGTTGTTGTGAGCAGGATCGACAGAAAACGTCAGCGAGTCGAGATTGGGCGTGCGCGGCAGTAGCCCGTGAAAGTGCGTTGCAGCCGCGAGTGTCGATGCCAGGGCACAGTTGGACGTCATGCAAAGCGAGCGGACGCGCGGCAAGTAAACGAGGTGGTTCAAGGGAAGTAAAGTGCGGGCAAACAAGGTCGTCTCGCCTTCGCACACGCGTGCAATGGGCAGGAATGACGGTGAATGGGGCTGTGCGAGGCGCGCAGGCAAAATGTACACTTGCACTTGCTTGAGCGAAATGTCGGTCAGGCTGTGAACCAGGCCCGGGTGGATCGCAATGGTGGGCGGGCGCAACTTGCCAGTGTCGAGGTTGTGCATACCAGGCCCTTCGAGTTCCAGCGAAAGCGATTGCAGGTGCCCGTGAGTGGCGCGGGTCATGCAGATTGATGAGCGGTCGCCTGTGAGTGGCGGAAGCGGGATGCGGCTTGTCGTCGAGAGTTGCGCATAGTACCGGACATGCGAAAACACATTGGCCGAAAGCGTCAAGTGTCTGATGCGTTTTTTACCGGGGCAATCGCGCCGAAGCAGCGGGTCGAGCAAGTACAAGATGTAGTCGAGCGGGCAATTGGTTTTGCGAATGGTGAGCGAGGTGAGGCTGGGTAAACCCTGGGCCATGCACGTAACGAGCCCGTGGGCCGTGTTGTAGTCGATAAAGAAGGCAATGTCAATGCAAAACTCGGTAACCCAGGCCAGCGGGTCATCGGACAAGCGCGCAAACATGGCCTTGTAGCTGGTAATAAAGTCGGAATCGACGGGCGCATCAGGTCCATCCTCGAGCTCTGGCCCGTCCAGCATGAGCGTCTTGCACTGGCGGTCGGGATCCACCTGCACGCTGCGCAAGATGCCCTCGGCCAGCTCAATAAAGTGCACATAGGGTGTGACAGTGCCCTTGATGACGGGCTTGGCCTTGTTGGACAAGTCAAACATGTGGTCCCTGGTGCGATCGAGACCTGCGCACGTCCACAGGCGTTGAGGGTCCTTGAGCCATTGGAACACGTGGCCGCGGTACAGCTGAAGCGCAGGAATAAACTCGCCCATACGGTGAGCCGTAGCCAGTTGGACATTGTCAAACGTCCACAAGTGATCCTCGTCGGCAAGCTCGCCCAGCAGGTCGCGAAACGGCACGATCGTGTCGGTGTCGTCAAGCTCTGGCTTGAGTGTCGGCTGGCAAGTCACATCCATGGTGCGCTTGCCCCAGTCCATGGCCGTGACAAAAAACACATCAATCTTGTATGTCATTGGCAGCGCCATCCAAAAGTTTTCCACCAACACACACGAAAACGGAGCGGCGGGCCGCATGGCAAACCGCCCGCGGCGCTTGCGCAAGATATCTGCCAGCTCCAGCAACCCAAACATGAGCGGCCTCGCCAATGCCTCGAGGTACGTCGTAACGCCCGCCAAGTCCACATTGATCAAGTTTGGGCACACGCTCGCCACATGCACGAGCCACGGCATGAGCAACTTGTGCCGCGGATACTTTTCGCTCGAGCCAATGCCCAGCGCGCGCGCCTGGCGCATGGCCGTAATGGCCGACTCGGCGTGCAGCGTGCATGTGCCCAGGGTGTCAATGACGTGGCCGACGTGGTGCGGCAGGATGAAGCGTGCGCCTGCAACGAATGAATGGACACGGGCGGCCAGGTCGGGCCGCGATTCGAGGGTGGTGCACAGTCGTGGTAACGCCCAGAAGGAGCCAACAAGCAGGGTCGAGTAGAGTTCGGGCAGAGCAACATCGGCTGCCGCTTTGGAGGCACATGCGAGCTGGACCAGCGCGGTGCGAGGCATGAACCGTCGGGAGAGGAGTTTGGCGAGGACGGTACGGGGCAGCGTGAGCAGGCGGAGCGGCCGCGGCACGGGCGGGTTTGCGGGCAATGCCTTGCGATTGGATGTGGGCGAGGGTGTGTTGCGGCGGCCCTTGATCTTGCTCGCGTGCTCCTGATCCTGCGCCCAGTCCCATTGCGTCCACGCTGGAGGTGCGGGTGCGGCGGGCGGAGGGGATGGCGACGATGACGCCGACGGCGCGGGTTTCTTATGGCGGCGGGTCTTTGCCATGACGGAATTCCGATTTCACTGAGTGACACACTGGCAGTTGATGGAATAATGTTTATACATTGACCTCAAACAACATACATATACTTACACTACAACTCTGCCTGATGCTCGACCGCCGTAACTTGGCCAACTTCCGGCAGGGCAATGGCAGCACCGTGACTCTTTTGCCACTCCCACTCCTCGGCCTGATGCTCAATGATCCCAGCATCCACCATGACATATCCCAACCTCGGACACGCCCGAGCCTCCCTCGGATACACGCCAAACACGCCGTCCCTGACAGCCCGCACGGTGTCCTCGGTCACGCCCGCAAACCCGGCCAGCATGGCAAACTGCACATTGGGCAGGGTGCTGAGCGCGCGCACAATGGAGTGCGGCGCCATCCAAATGTGCTCGTACTTTGGCTTCCCCGCGTGTGCACCGTCCACAATGAACCCAAACGATTCCACGTTCGGGCACCGTGGAAGCAGCTCGTGGAAATGGTCCACGGGTACGAGCGATGGGATCACAGCGTTGGATGTGAGCGTGAGCTGCGTGATGCGCGGAAGGTACAGCAAGTGGTTGAAGGACAGCATGGTGCGTGTAAAGAGCGATCCTTGCGCGTCGCACACGTGGTCGATTGGGTAGAATGAGGGCGATGTTGGCTGGGCATGCCGCATGGGCAAAATGTATAGGTATACCTGCCTGAGCGTCACGTGGTTGAGGCCGTGCAGCAGGCCCGGGTGGATGGCGACCGTGGGTGGCATAAGGCGGCGCTCATCCAGACAGTACAGGCCTGGGCCCTCGACTTCAAGCGTCAGGGATTCAAGATGGTCAGGCGTTGCACGTGTGCAGTCGAGCAGCGAGCGAGATTTGGGCAGTGACGGGAGCGCAAAGCGGGCCATGCTCGACAGTTGGGAAATGTGTAGCACCCTGCTTGGCACGATCCCCGACACGGCCAAGGTCTTGAGGCGCTTGCCACGCAAAGTGTCTCGGCGGAGGAGCGGGTCGAGCGCGTGGAGAATGAAATCGATGGGGCAGTTGACGCGGCGCATGCCGAGCGTGGTGAGGTTGGGCATGCCCTTGTCGAGACACGTGACAAAGTATTCGGCCGTGTTGTAGTCGAGAAAGAAGCCAACGTCAATGTAGAAATCGGTGACCCAGGTCATGGGCCGGGACTTGATGGGCGCAAACATGTCCTTGTACATGGCCAGGATCTGAGGGTCGACGAGGTAGTCTGGGTCCAGGAAAGGGCCATCCAGAAACAGTGTCTTGCATTGCGAGTGAGGGTCAATGTTGACACTCTTGAGCACAATCTCGGCCGTCCATAAGTAATGCACAAACAGAGCGACTTGGCCCTTGATGATGCCCTTTTTGCTCGAAAAGTCGAAATCATGGTCCTTGGTCCGCGACAAGCCCGCGTGTGTCCACAGCCTGCGCGCATTCCCGATCCATTTGGCCACATGTCCCTTGGCATTGGCCAGGGCGGGGAACGTGTCGCCTACGCGATGCGCCGTTGCGAAATGCATGTCACCGAGCGTCCATTGGTTGTAACTTGCGTCGTGGCCGACCAAGTCACGAATCGGAATGCATTCGGTCACGTCTGGCGTGGACTTGATGGTGGGCAGGGTCGTTCCGCTAATACGCTTCTTGCCCCAGTCGATGGCAGTCACATAGACCATGTCCATCTTGTACGTGATGGGCTTGGACATGTAAAAGTTGTTTGCCAATACGCACGAAAAGGGAACAAGCGGGTGCATTGCAAACCGGCCACGACGAGGGCGAAGAATGGCAGTAAGCTCGAGCAGGCCAAAACAAGACCAGCTTGCTGTTTTCGCCGGCCGTGTGTTCCGCCCGTGAGAGATCCACCGACGTGAGCCCCGCGCACAAGGTTGCAATCAGCACCAAGTACGGCATGAGCATCTCGTCGCGCGGCAGCTCGGACGTGCGGCCGAGTCCGAGGGCGCGTGCCTTGCTGATGCAGGTGATGGGCGACCCAGGATGGAGGGCGCAGTCGTCAAACAGGCCGTAAAAGCGGCTCATGTGACATGGCATCCACAGGTCTCTGCCGCCCGTGATTGCTCTGACGTGTTGGGCGAGATCGGGCCGCGATCGGAGCGTCAAGCACAGTCGGGGCAGGGCCCAGAAGGAGCCACTAAGGAGGTTGCGGTAGAGCTCGGGGAGCGCAAAGGCGGCGGCGGCTTTGGAAGCGCAGGCTAGCTGGATCAGAGCCGACGCCGGCAAGTTACGGGTGCCGCAGAGTTTGGAGAGGACGTCGAACGGGAGACTGAACAGGTGGAGTGGGCGGCCTACGGGCGGGTTGGCGGGCAGAGGCGGTAGCGGAGCGATGCGACTCGTGCGCGGCTTGCCCTTACTAGCAGCCGAGGCCATGGCCGCGGATGAGCCGCGATCAGCTGACGTTGCCGGCGGGGCGGCGGCGGCGGCCGCGCGCTTCTGTTGGCGGAGTTTCCTTGGCATTGTCTTGTATCTTGCAGTCAAACACATGCGAATTGCAGCCGGTGACATTGATTGATTCGCCCCGTGCCGGTAACGTCTGACCTCATTGGTCAATGTCGGATCAGGCCCTGCCCGCCAGACCCGGCGCCAACCGAGCGCGAGACCTGACGCCGCCGCGAGACAGCGAGACGGAGTACATCGAACTTACCAGCAAGGATCGCGGAGTATTCGATGGCAACATGCCCGCGGCACTTCTCCACTGGAAACCAAACCACTGGCACAGAGGCCACTCAAGCGGACGCCCAGCTTCCGAGTCAGGCGGATTTGTCCACGGCCAACGACCTTCCGGCCGCCGCGGCATCGCCGACGCGATCGCGAAAAGCCGTCGACTTGCTGGCCGATCTGCCCAACGATGTGCTGGGCATGCTCTTGTCGCCGCAGCAGCACTGGTACTTGGCCGCGTCCGACTTGGTTGCGCTCGCGTGTCCCTGCAAGCTCGCCACATCCACAGTGCTGCCGCTCATCTACGCCCGTCCCTCCGTTCCGTCTCTTGCCGCCCTTAGCGACCTGTGCGCTGCCTTTGAGAGCAACAGGGAACTCGCCACAGCACGTTCGCTCATTCATGGCAATTGAGCAGTTTGGGCTGCCCGGGCATTTATCAAAGTGTTCCCAGTCAACACAACGCGCCTGCAGCAATGCCGCTCGAACTGATCGAGTATTTACTTTGGGTGGATTGGCGAGTTGGACTCGAAGGCCAAGGCTCATGGACTGGAAGACGGAGGCAAACCTATGTTGCTATCGACGTGTGCCGACTTGGAAGGGTGAGCTGGTGTGTGTTTGGGTGTACAAGTTGTTTCGTTTGGGAGTTGAGACGAAGTGAAAGTCGCTGGTGTCACGCCTGGATATATTTCGCACGCGTCTGATGTCTGTGCAATGCAACGTTCGCTGGCTTCGTGCGATATGAATGGGAATGCGACAAGCAGTGAACGTGGTGCAAGTACGGAATCAAGCATTCAACCAGAAAGAAGGAAGCAATGACTATAAATATACTCATAACAAGTGTTAAGCTACACATGGTGAACGAAAAACAGGAAACATCGCAATAAATACCCCGACCTAGCGACGATACTCGTACCCACCACCATACGCGGGCCCATTGCCACCTGGGGTGCTCGACCTCGCTTTGCCCTTGACGTCTCCACGCGGATACCCAGATCTCTGCCCTTCGCGGTCGTCATTTCCCTGATGCTGCTGTTGCGCCTGCAGGGCACGCCAGTTGCTGCTGCCCGCCGACCCGCTCGTGGCGGATCCGGAACGGTACCCACGGTCGCTTCGGCGACTGCTCCCGCCATACTCCCGGTCGCGGTCGTCCGATCGGCGCGACGAGTACGCATCCCTATCCCTGCTCCGGTCTCTGGATCCGCGGTCGCGGTCGCGGTCCGATCGGTACCTGTCCCTATCCCTATCGCGGTCCCTATCCCGGTCGCGGCCGCGGTCACGCTCACGCTCACGTTCGCGGTACCTATCTCTGTCCCAATCCCTATCCTTATCGCGCGAGCGCTCGCGCGACCGAGATCTGCTCCACGACCGCCCGCGATCCATGGCCGACGCGGGCCGTGAAGGCGGCTGGCCCAGCCGCGACGGCCCGTGTGGCGCGCTATTGCGTGCGCGTGCCGCAGCTGCAGCTGCAGGCGCAGATGACGCACGTGGCGCCGAGGTCGACGCCGGTTGGTCGTCGGCGACGGCAGATTGGCTATTGGTGGTGCCTTCTGAGGCGGGCGCGGGCAGGATTGGTTTGGCCGAGATGCCGTACACGGTGGCCTCGCGTTCGGTCAACGGGGCGTGCGTGTAGGCCGTGGAAAGTGGTGCGGGTGCGGACGCGAGTTGCGGGCATGACTGGTGTTGAAACATCAGGTGTAAGTGAGCAAGCTGGGATCGACGGCTTCCTATGAAAGATTCGTACGCCGAGCAAATGGTTGTTGCCGCACAAACTGCACGAGAATCGGTGGGTGTCGGAAATGGGACGATGTTGGCTCTCGTCGTCGACGATAATGTATGCCCTATACGCCTTTGGGCAGTTCTATTGACAAGGCCAGATGAAAGGAAATCAGCGCACGCAAAGTCGCACAAGGGCAAAAACAAAAACGCACCCGAGCTGCGTGCCGGACATAGGGGAGGTGTAAACAACTCGAGCAATCTTCGTGCGGACAATCGCGAAGCTTGTGTCCCGTCGACCAGCATTTCGGGCACCGGTTCATGTACAAGGGGCAGTACTCGCTGTCGTGGTCGGCCACAGCCATGCAGTGAATGCACTGAAACAACGAGAAATGAGAAATGGTGTGCTGCAAACCAGAAACGTCGACAAGAAAAAGGGAATCACGTGGAGGAACTTACCCTGGTCACAGGACACCTGACCTTGTGCTCACGGCCACACCGCAGACATGGCAAACGCATTTGCATGCTATGCGGAAAACTGTCGTTGGCTGGGGCCGGTCGGTACGAGTGATCATTGTATGACCCGGTCGAGTTGCGGGACTGGTACGTTGGCGAACGGGAACGGCCTCGATGTCTGTCACGGTCATAATTATCACGATCGCGGTCGTTGCGCCAGGGTGCCGATTGCTCCGGGGCAGATCGGCGCCCACGGTAGTTGCTGTTGAATGAGACCGAGTCCTCGGGGTTGAGCCAGTACCGGCCACGCATCTGTTTGCGCAGTGTCAGCATGAGTGAATGCAAGTCAGGGTCAAAAGAAAGAAGATGTACCTGATACTTTGCATCATCCCACTCTTCGTCGTACTCGGCCAATACCTCTGCCCTCTCGGCATCCGCTGCATCAGCAGCTGCCTTGACGGCCGACGTATCAAATACGAAAATGGTTTCATCGTCGTCACTTTCCGGGAGTGGCAATTGATGTGGATCCGTAATGCGACCAGTCACCATGGCATCGCTCGTGGCACTGCTACTGCGAGCTCCCCTCGACGACATCTCTGCTTCACCACTCACAGGCGAAACAATCTCACCATCTTCTTCGCTCGACCTGCTCGGCCGCCTGCCCACCAGCCCGTCCGCACTTATTGACGTCATAGCGTCATCCAATGCATCCAGATCCACCGATTGCTCATGAACCGTCCTGGCACGCTTTCGCGGCGGCGGCGCATCGCCATGCATCAAGTTTGCATTTTCCGAAGCGTCGTTGCCCTTGCCGCTCAACGGCGTCTGATCCACGATATCCGAATCGGAATCCGAGTCGGCGTCCACACGCAACGACACGGATTTGCCCGGGCCAGAAGACCCGTTGGCCGCGGATTGCGAGCGGGCAGAGTACCGCGAGTCGGTCTCTTCGTCGGAATCCAAGATATCGATCACATCACTGTCAGGAGCGGTGTGGCCTGGGCGCGGGGATGACGACGAGAGGGAGGTACGAAGCGGGTGGGGCTGATGCTGATGAGACGATGTAAGGGCGGGGCCATGTTCGGTTGCCGCCGTGGCCGTGGGTGACAAAGGAAGAAGGACAAAGGTGGGAGCCGTGGACGATATGGACGAGGATGACGACAAAGCTGGGCTGGCTTCACGGGAGGATCCATTGAGGATTGCGAGTTCGTGATGGCTTGATTTGGATCCTTTGCCCTTGCGTCCAGTCGTTGGCATCCACATGGTACTCGGTGTGAAGTGTATTTGTGCTTGGACTCGGTCCTCGGTATCCGAGTCGACTTCCTGCTCATCATCGTATCTGCGGATAGGAAAGCGGCCGTGCCATCAGAAACGCAAAAATGTTACCAGAAGAATGACGCCTGGCTGCGGTTGCCCGGTCAAGTCACGGTGCGGGAACTGCCAGGAACAGCGTTCTCGGTCAACGTTACGAGGTCCGATTCCAGCTGTCCTCGGCCACCCATCGACCAGACCTTGGTCGCACGACAAGATCAAAGGGAAAGAGTCTGATAGGTACATTGACGGGGAATCCTCGGCATTTGCCGCCTCGTCAGCAGAGTCGCCGTCACCGTACATGAGTGCGGCGTACGGGTCGTAATCGTCGTCCATGCTGGTGAGGATAGGGATGGAGAGTGCGGTGATGGAATGGTGTTGACTCGTTGACTTGAGCTTGAAGGCCAAAGATGATCGAGCCAAGGCAACTGGCGGCAGTGGCGGGAAACTCGGAGCAGTCGGCGTGTCTGCTGGTTCAGAGGTCGATTGCCGTGGGTGCTCTGGGCCCTTATTGATGGGATTCCATAGCGGTGCTTATTCCGCACATTTCACACTATCCTTTCCAACACCTGACGTGAACATTATTGGCTTGAGCCGATCGACAGCATTCGAATTGATCATCATCGGCAAATGTTGGACTTGACTCGAACCGTTCTTGATCTTATGAGCATTTCCACCTCATGGGAACACGGACGTACATACAAACAACATCGAGCAATGGTACAATATAATTGGGAATAATGAGAACCAGTCTTTCTGGGCCAGCCGCAAGCAGTGAGCAAAACACACGGGATACTGCACAAGATGCCAGGAAAACAACTTGGAGGCAGCCACAACAACAAGAAAGCCACTAACTAGAATTGATTGACCGCGGCAGAGACACAGTTCGCGCCGATGGTGGCTGAAAGCCAAGCGGCGAACTCAGTGGTGGCGAGCGGGAATCGTGACCAAGTAAATGGCTATGGCATGGCGAGCTTGAGGGCACAGCGGGCGACGCAAGCGCGAGCGGGGAGCTTGCATGAACGACATTGGTCTGGATGTGCGCAGGCGCAAGCATCGACAGCCGCTTGTTTCGCTGCGAGGGACTCACGCTTCCGCACGCGGTCGTGGCCACGCTCAGTCCACTTGAACTACTTTTTCCGCCCCCGCTGGTCGAATGCGGCGACGATGCGCCGGCTGGCACTGATGCAAACGATAGCGGCCGTGCCTGCACCAGAATCGGCGACCCGCGCGATTGTGACATGATGATGGTGGACTTTGTCCGCTGCGTTCGTGACGACGCCCGCGACTTGCTTCCCCTGCTCGCCTTGCTTGTCGCAGCTGACATATCCGTGACTTGCCCTTCGGAGTCCCGTCGCACCCAATCGCCGATATAGCTTGGATCCGCAGACAAGAAGGTGCCATGCGACGACAACTGGCAATTCATGTGCTCAACACACGCAAACTGGTGCTCTGAATCCAACCGGCATGCGTCGGCGTCCAGCGCCGTCGAGTCACGCACCAAGTCCACAACAAGCCGCCATTGAATGAGTGCAAACAGGACATACACGCGGCAGAAAATGTACGACAAGGAATGTCCAAACGTGGTACTTGACAGCAAGTAGATGACGGTTCCCGTGAGGCAAGACGTGATCATGCCCGCGAGCGCGAGCAGAACTTTGCGGCCAACGACGCGGTGGCGGGTCATGGTGAGGCGGTCTCGTAGGCCGCCGGCAGCCATGAGCGTGGGTTTTGCAGGAGCAGCTGCAACACTGGAGGGTATTGTGGTTGCCAGTGCCGAGGAATACATTGCGAGCACAATGCGAATGGCAAGGACGGTAGTCGAGACATCAGCCAGGATGGTGAATGCAATCGAGATGAGAATCGCGGGTTTCCGAACTGGGTCGTAATCGAGGATAGTGGTGAGGTCGAGGCCCAAAAAGGACTGGATGAGCACGATGGAGCAAACGCAAAAGATTGCAAAGTTGACCCCGTGGCAGATGCGACGGACGGGAGTCGAGTACCACCTCGCGTGAGACGTTTGCCCAAACACTGTGACGGTCGACAAATGGTGAGAGTTGCCACGGTTGAATGAAAATTGCGCAAATCAGGTAGTAAGCAATTTGACGAAACGAAACTGACCTTTGAATCGCTCAAAGCAAAGACCCGCGATCAGATACCCAGACAGAACTGGATTGAGAGACCTCATGACCTCGTAAGAATTCTGAACGTCAAGTGAGTAAAGATGCAGCTCTGGGATGCATGAGTCAAGAAGAGAGACGCAACATACAGGAGACCAACGCAGACCTGTGACAAGAAAGTACCACACATCATTGAGCGTCAGGGTCAACGTGCACAATAGCACACCGACGTTGAAGTATGTGGGCGATGTGAAGATGCGATACAGCGCGGCGGCCACCAATATAAGCGACAGGCTGATGCTGATGCCCATGACGGCAACGAGCCGGGGTTGTGAGAGCTCGGCAAGCATAACGCGCTCCTCCAGGGACAAGGAATCCATGTTCCGCGATGTATGAATGTAGGTCTTGGGCGTTGGTATTGAATCGCAGCGGATAGTGATACTGGTGTTTTCTAAGTCGGTCGGATTGTTGCACTCGAGCGTCTGGTTGGGAGGGTGGGAAGACGGTCATGTATTAATGGGTAGATGGGCTCGGGTCCGCATTGTCCAGTCCGTGGTCAGAATGCCCTGTATGGTGACTGTGAAGGGTGGTCCAGTCCTCGGGAACTTGCTGTCAATGGGTGAACAATGTGGTCTGTACATAAGTAGCGCGGGAGCATTTGGTGGGAAATCGGCTCTGAAATTGAAAGAACCCAAGGCTGTGGTCCAGGATCCTACTGGTTCACCAACGACGAAGCTCACATGAGGTCTCTAATATGGCGAGTGATTGATTGAGTGGGAAATGAACTGCTACAAGACGCGTTGGCTTGAATAGGCTCATTCAAGGCCAGACCACTGAACTTGTCGCCCTCCTGTCTTTCCGTGGAACAGGCGGACGTCATTCAAAAGGCGCAGGTGTCGATAATGATGCCACTCTGCACCGATAGCCATGCTCAATCAAAAACAGAAAAAAAAACATGGAATGAGAACGGTTAAGTGTACCACACCAAGGGCGGAAAATGAAAACAAAAGTTTTGAAAATGGACATTACAAACATCATCGAGACACCCTCACCCATAATCACCCATAATGAGACCGGTTCTGGTAGGTCTGCTCTGCAGGTTGACTCCTGCTCGTGTTCCCAGCAAATGTCCGATTTGATGGCGACCAAGGAATAACATTGGGAGAACTTGCCTGTTGATGACCACTGCCACGGTACGCTTCGACTGCGTTCTGCCACTCTTGCGTGAATCCTTCAGACGCGATGCGAGTTGGGGTAGTGGACGTGGTTCTTGCTGGCGGCGGCGGATCAATATTTGAATTCCACTGATGATGGGTGGAAAAAGTGGGTGTTGTCGGCGTGTTGGCAACGGGCGACCAGTCGCCGCCAGCAGCGACCGGGCGTGGCGATCCACCTGCCCGACTAGTATAGCTTGCGAGCCCCGCGGCCGTGACGGGCTTGAGCATGACTCCGTCTGTTGCGCCGGCCTCGGAAACTGTGCCGCCACCACCGCGAGCAAATGTGCTGTACGCAGCGTGTTTGGATCCCGATGCCACGGCGCCCGTCGCCACAGTCCCACTCGCATATCCCGCCCCACCACCGCCACGGCCGCCGTGGCCCGATGGCCGGTCCCTCACGAGCTCCACGACCAGGTACCACTCGATCATGGCGCACACGACGTACAGGCGGACCCACACGTATGCAAATGTATGCCCAAACACGTCGCCCGACATGCCGTATACGCCCATGGCAATCATGGATGTCGCGAGCATACCCACGAGCGCTAACATCACTTTGCGGACGACAGCACGGTACCTACGCTGCGCGGCGCGGCGGGCCCGGCGCAGGTCGGTCGATGGAGTCATGGATGGGACTTGCTGGTTCGAGCCCGAGAGACCATTGGATGAGGTGAGCGGGTCCAGCGCTTGGTGGATTTGGAGGACGATGCGGAAGATGAGTACGGTCAGGGTGAAATCGCTGAGCACGGTAAAGCCGGCTGATGTGATGATGATGATTTTGCGCCACGGGTGGAAGGGGATGCGCCTTGATAGGTCGAGACCAATAAATGTAGACGTCAGCAGACCAAGGCCGATAACCATGATCCCATAGTTGATGCCGAGCAAAGTGCGACGGACTGGCGCCGTGTACCAGCGGGCATGGCTTGTGTTGCCAAACACTACACATGAGCATCATTGGATGAGACAAGCGGTAAGCACTGACCCGATGACGTCCACAAAAGTCCTGCATACCCTTGAAGCGCTCGAAACACAGCCCAGCTACCTGTCCGCCTGCAATGATAGGACTGAGAATGCGAACGATTTCAAAGAGGTTCTGGGAGCGAAAGCAAGAAGCATCCGGCATGTCTGTCAGCAACCCAGAACAACCCTTTCGGACAGCAGCACGAATACACGTACGGGGAACCAGTTGAGCGACACAACGATCCAGTACATCAAGTCGTTGACGAGAAAGGTGACTGTGCACGCCACGACACCAAGGTTGAATCTCGTGGGAGACAAGGTGACTCGCCGAACGCCCATGGCGAAGATGAAGGCCGATATGAGAACGCTGACCCCCATGACCACCATGACCTTGGTGTCGAGGAACTTGTTCATGAGGCCTTGCTCATCGGGTGTTAGCTTGGCCATGCTGACTGGTTTGGTTCCACGAATGTGAAGCGCTGGAGACAGCTCGAGAGAGTTGCAGAAGGGTAATGGCGATTCTACGAGGAGCTGTCGAGATGAGCTCGCATATACAATCTGAGGTGGTGGGATAGCAGCAAGCCGGACCCAGCAATGACGGCAAGCAAAGGCAGCGATTGCGGCGAAGTCGATTCTCAAGGATCGTCACTGGGGATGCTTGTTCAGACGAGCAGAGACGATGGAATGAGGCTGTCGAACGAGGGGGCCTCTGAACTGGTCGAGGAAGATTTGGCGGCGAATGGACCGAAATCGTGGGCGGTCGCCATTCACGATGCGAGCGTGTAAGGGACGGCGCATGCAGTGATTTGAGAGTGGCGAGATTGAGAGGGCGCGAGTGCATCCGCTTGGAATGCTTGAACCATGTTCAACGTGGGCAGAACTGCATGTGAAAGGCCGTGGTCATGACATTCAGCGAGAAATGTGGCTCGGCTGGCCGTGTCAATGGCAAAGTTGGAGCCAGGAAGCAACTCGTTCTGCATGTGGCGACGCACAACAAAACTTTCCAAATTGGGCATATCGCGCGGACAAATCATTTGCCCTATGGCTCGTGTGTTTCACATGAATGATGATGACGTGATCACCCTGTAGCCACTTTGATCACCTTGGAGATGTTGTCGAAGATCAGGTGAGACCACACCGATCTTCTCGATCCCACAACTTACACACACAACATGCTGGTATGTATGTACATAAACACCTGGGACTCAAGAGAATTCGAAAGAAAAGCACGTGCACGGGGAGTAATTCGTCTCGTAGAAGAATTCACATATCTCTGGAAACACATCGTTTGGCTCTATGTCCTTGACGTGAATTGGTAGTGGGGGTGGGGAAACAAATCATGGATACACACACAAGGAAGGAGGAAGGGAACAAATGAAGACACAATGAGAAAATCTTGGCAGGACAAGTTGGAGGAATGTCGCAATTACACTGAATGGTGACCAACACTTGGCATTTCAACTGCTAACCTGGACCTCGTCGATCCCACCCAACAGCATCAGCACTGCTTCTGCTCGGAGAGCGTGTCTGGTCATCTGGCCCATGCCACGGGCGGAGTTCATGCTCGCCCATGTATGCTGTTGGTGGAAACTCGAGCTGCGTGGCGGACAAGGGCGTGTTCTGGTAGTGATAGGTGGTGGAATTGGAATGGCCGGCGACGGCTGAAGGAAATACGTGAATCTGAGTGGGTTTCGGCAAGGTGGGAGTCGGCGGTATCGTTGTATGGTCAGGTGAGGAGGGCACATGGGCAGTGGTCGACGAGCCGGTTGAGGAGGTGATGCCGACATTGGAAGTGTTGGTGTAGTGGGGTAAGGCTAATGATGGAAGGATAGCGAGCAGTGAGCGGAAGACAACTGGATCAGGTGGGACAGCAAGGTGAATATGCGCACCATAAATGCGGGTATCTTGAGGAATTTGGCTGGCTGAGCGTTGCTCCGAGCACGAGCGGGATTGTGTGTTGAGGGACGATGAAATGTTGCACCGGCCACGCCCTCGGACGAGGTCCACGACCAGTGCCCACTCAATGATTGCGCACAAGACGTAGGCACGGACTGAGATGTTTGCGAGCTGATGCCCGACAACGCTTCGACCAAAAATGTAGCAAACAATGCCGAGAATGGTGCAAACGACCATGCCCACAAGCGAGCCAATAATGTAGCCCACGAGCCGGCGATACTCTTGCTTGCCCTTGCGAAAATGCAAACGAGCCGTTTCCGACATGGTCAGAAACGATGCGGCATTCGTGACAGCCGCGCGCATGGTCTCGTTGCCAGACATGGACGCTTTGGCGTACGGTACGCTGAGAGTCGAGTCGAGCGTCTTGCGGATCGAAAGCACAATATGAAAGATGATAATGGTGAGGATAAAGTCGGCCAGGACTGAAAATCCAATGACGGCGAGAATCGTAAACTTGCGCGAGCGGACTTCGGGAATCTTGACGTTGATGTCAATATTGGCATAAGTCGAGGCGAGCAAACCGAGTCCGATGGCCATCAAAGTGAAGTTGAATAACAATAATCCTCGGCGTACACGATCCGTGTACCAAGCAGCGAGCGAGGTGGCGCCAAAGATCCGAAAACGTTCAAATGTCAGGCCGGCAATCATGGACGCAGCGACGACGGGAATGAAGGTGCGAGCAATCTCCCAGGTGTACTATGTAGGCGTCCGAAAAAAAAAGCCAGGATAGCGCAAGAAGTAGTGAGCGTCGGTAAGGTCATGTCATGAACCATAGAATATCAAGATCATATGCACCGGTGCTATCCGAAACCCGACAATCACCCAAAACCACACATCGTTGAGTGAAAGCACCAACGTGCTTAGCAAAACACCAATGTTGAACTTGGTTGCATGAATAGCGACTCGTCGAATGGCAATGATGACCAACACCGTCGAAAGGAGGACGTTTGCAGCCATGATGGCGAGCACGGACGGTAGAGCGTAGTCAACATCGAGCAGTTCATCGCTCCAGATGCGAGCAGCAGCGGCTTGCCACGGATCGAGGATCATTGAAGGGAACAGTGTCCGTGCTGTACAAGCTTCGAGTCGGGGAGCCGGAGAGCTGGTGTGTACTTTGGTCGATCGGAGTAGCAGATGGTCTTCGTGTCGAGCAACGAAAAGTGCGAACGCTTCTGGGGGACTCTAGTATATGATTTCAAGTGATCGAAGGAGAGGGTACATGGTAGGTACACAATGCATGGACGCCGGCTGCTGAAGGGTTGCGAACGAGTGGGCGGGGTTAGGTTGGCGACTGGCCGATAAAAAAAGGAAACAACTGCACGTTGCACAACAGCCAACGTGGACGGCCCACACGCTTCGGAATGTCGGTGGAATGCGGCTTCTGTCTCACGTTTGCACCACTTGGACACCAGACTTGGCTCAGCAAGCCCGGGACCAGTGTGAATATTCATCGGGCTCCCCCAGGCGTAAATGTATCGCGCGACGAGCATACTTCGGCTTAAGTTCCCCTGGCACAATGGCAAAAAGACGTATCGATGTGAAATGTGGCCCCGTGCCAGTGCACGCAACAGCCTGGCTGCGCAGCTGAGAAGCTATATCATACTACATGCCGGGTGGCACCCGAGCTGAAACAATGACGGTGGTTTGACTGAAGGTGGCGAAACGTGTTTCGAGACAAAAACGCCCCGAAAAGGAACAAAAATCACAATAGCGCCACTCCGTTTCGATCAGAGGACCTCCAGGTTATGAGCCTGGCGCGCTTCCACTGCGCCATGGCGCTCTCGATAAGACTGCCGATGAAAAGATGTAGCGAACAGTTTTATCACATGTGCGCATGGCGGCGGGTTGACGCTGTCCGCCTGACGCAAAGACCATGGAGTGGGCACAGCTGGTATTTAATACCAAATTCCAGCAATCGAGAGTTACACACGTTACGGTTACTGTATTTACATTAACAAGAGCTATGGTGTGGTGGGGTAATCAACAAAACTTGACAAAACACGAAAACAAACAAGAGTTCAGCGTTGCTTTGCCTCCCAACTCGCCTTTGCCATCTCACGCAACTGATTTGCGCCTTCGTCACCCGTATCGGCAACCATCTTGGCAAACATGCCGTTGGGATTCTGAAGCAATTCCCACGCGTGACCAACCTCCATGATCTTGCCTGCATCAAGCACCACCAACCGATCGTACTGGATGACAGTGGTGAGCCGATGTGCAATGGTAATCACGAGCGTGTCCGGGAATGCGTGCTGCAACACTTGCTGAATCAAAGCATCCGACTTGAAATCAATGTTGGCGCTTGCCTCGTCGGCCACCAACACACGCGCCTTCTTGAGCAAGGACCTTGATGCGCACAGCAATTGGCGCGAACCAACACTGAAATTCTGACCGCCGTCAACCACAGGGGCATCCAGCTTGCCCTCAAGCTGCTCCACAACCGACTTGAGCTGAACTCGCTCGAGCGCTTGCCAAATCTCGTGATCCGAATACTCATTGAACGGATCCAAGTTGAAGCGCACAGATCCACGGAACAGCATGGGCGATTGCGGAATAATGGACAAGCGGCGGCGCAGCTCTTCAACCTTGAGCGTGGCCGTGTTGATGCCGTCCAGCTCAATCACGCCATCGTACTCGTAGCTGCGGAACAGGGCCGCAAAACTTGACGATTTACCCGCTCCGGTCCTACCGACCAGCCCAATTTTTTCGCCTGCCTTGAACTCGACATTCCACTCCTTGAGCACCGGCTTCTCGGATCCAGGGTACGTCAGCGACATGTTCTTGAACTTGATTTCGCCCATGGTAGGCCACTCGGGCGGCGGCACGTCGCGCGACGGCAAATCCTTTTCGCCCGTCAAATCGCAATACTCAAACAGCCGCTCGCATGCAACAAACAAAACCTCGACCTCGACCGACTGGCGGACCATCCATTGCAACAACCCATTGAGCTGTAATGTGTACGAAAGTGCCAGCCCGGCGAGTGCCGCGGGCAACCCGCCCGACTGGGCCACGAGCTGTGCGGCAAACGCGGAAATGGCCAGAAACAAGCTCGACACGAGGTCGAGGCGCAGGCCCAACCACCGCGCACACGCAGCTTGTGCAAACACGGCGCGCGTGTTGGTGTCCATGTATGCGGCAAACTGGTGCACAAACATGTGCTGCGCGTGCAAGGCGCGAATCACAGGCAGGCCCTCGAGCGATTCAGACAGGTGCGAGTAGACGGGCGAGCGCGTGGTGGACTCGATGCGCTTGATGCGGCGGCTGGCCGCAATGTACCAGCGGCGGAACAGGAAGAACACGGTGGCGAGAACGGGGACAGACAGGGCGACCCAGGGAAGCACCATGATGACGACAATGATGACGCCAATCGATTGGAACAAGCATTGCGTAAAGTTGAAAAACACGGTTGGGAGTTGCTCGTCAATCTGGGACAGATCCTTGGTGAAGCGATTGAGAATGCGGCCGGTCGGGTTCTTGTTGAACCAAGCGAGCGGTGCATCGAGCACCTTTTCGAGCATGGTGGCCGAGACGGCGCGACTCGAGTTGAGCAAGAGTTGGTAAAACAAGACGGCGCGAACCAAACCGACAGTCACAGCGGCAGCAATCAATGCCCAGTAGAGGGTAAAATAGAAGCTATCACCGAGCTGCACCTCGGGCGGCTTGTTGACCCACCGGGCCAAGTGCCAATCCGAGCTCACGGCCAGAATTTGCCCACCAAACATGGCAACAATGGTTGTGACCAGCATGAGCAACGACGTTGGCTGGATCAAAAACCTCGAGAATGTCGACCAACGCACGCGACCGACCTGAGACGTTTCCACATTTGCAGCCGCGGCTTTTGCGGCACCACGCTTGCCGTCCTTGATGAGATCCACCATTTCGTCTCTTAACTCAGCCACAACCGCCGCGTTGGGCGACCCGGCGGCTGTCGACGACGATGAGGGGACAGACGCATCACCTGCCGCAATCGCATCCACCTCCATGTCGGTGGCCAACTTGGCCGTGTCGTCATAATCTGCGAGGATCGCCATCCAATCCTTGCTGGCTTCCTCGTGGCCGACGTCTGCCACGCGCCTCTTGTGCGTGTCGCGAACCTCGTCCCAGGTGCCCGAGGCCGCCACCTTGCCCGCCTCCATCACCACCACCTGATCTGCCTCGCGCACAAAGTGCAACTGATGCGTGACCAAAACCCTGGTCGTGCGCGCCAACTCTGGCGCACTCCTCACAGCCTCAAACACCTTCCTGCCGACGCGCGAATCCAGCGCAGACAATGGATCGTCCAGCAACAGCACTGGCGCCTTTGCATACACTGCGCGCGCAAGCCCCACGCGAGCCTTTTGCCCACCAGACAGCGAAACGCCGCGCTCGCCTACGAGCGTGTACAGGCCGTGCGGCCACTGGTCCAGGTCGCGCTCCAGCGAGCACATGGCCAGCACGCGCCGCAGCCACGGCTCGTCAAGCTCCGATCCGAAAAGGATGTTGTCGAGGATGGTGCCTGCAAGAATCCAGGGGGTTTGTGGGGCATATGCCATGCGCCGGTGCGAGGCGGCAATGTGGATGGCCGAGGGGGAGGACGTGGTTGGCATTTCGCCGAGAATGGCTTGGATTAGCGAGGATTTGCCAGAGCCGACAGGGCCAATGATGGCGGTGAGAGAGGCTTGGTTGAACGTTTGCGAGATAGAGTCGAGCTGGAACGCGGGCCAGGTGAAGGTTGCGTTGGTGAGTGTGATGGCAGGCTTGGATGGGTCCGTGGGCGGCGACGACAGCGACGACGGGATGAGGGGATCTGGTTGATGCAGAGTCGAGGACGTTTCTTGCTCAAGTAAAAACTTGCCGATGCGGTTGAGCGAAACCGCCGATTCGGTTGCTGCCTTGACGGCTTTTGGGACAAAGGTCGTGAGCGTGAGACGCAAGACGTTGAAGAGCGCAACGGACGAGAACACGTCGGGAGCACGCAACGGGATACCGGCGCCAATGGACGAGCCGTACGTCAGGAGAAACACAAGCATTGGAAACACAAAGAAGGAGGCCTCGTTCATTGCGTCCATGATGCCCGCGCGAATGAGAAAGATCATTTCCATGGCGCGGAGTCGGGTGACCTCGGCGACAAATGGGGTCATCCACGCATTGCTGTGAAGAAGAGCATCAACATGTTAGATTAGCAGGAAAAAAGTAAAAGAAACAGGGAAAACAAAGAGGCGTACAATTTCACAACATCGATCCCAGTCAAGAGGTCCGACATCAAGCGAACTCGAGCGTCTCGCCACTGCACCATGGCCCGACGGAACTTGTGAAAGTAGCGTCCGAATGCGGCTTGCATCGGCACCATCAAAAAGATGACAATGAGCCCGAGCAGTGCGGGCCACGACAGGCGCTCGTACAAGAGCCAGCCGCAAAGCGGGATTTCGATCGCAGCGACCCACAAGTAGTGCCCAAAGAGAGCAAGTTGCTCAAAAGTGGCCACATCGTTGGACACCAAGTTGACAATGACGCCGGGCGAGGTGCTGCCAGCGGCAAGGTTGATGGATTTCTTGTACATGATGGTCGTGAGCGAGATACGGAGCTGGTGGCCGAGACGCATGCCTGGGAAAGATAGATTCAGGTGAGCTCGTCAGCGAAAAAAAAAAGAGAAATGACGGCACAAGAGAGTGTACAAGGGATGTGTGACATACCTACGAAAAAGAATGCGTGGTGAAGAATACCGTGAAATGTTGTGGCTAGCGTCAGCGCCAGCGCCCACCAGTACCCTTCCGACGACACACTTGCAATCCCAAATTGCTGAAACCCGCGAATCATATTGCCCAAAAACACTGCCTCACCCACCTTGGTCGCAATCTCAACCCCGGCCCAAAAGCCCGACCAAAAGATTTGCGACCGGAACGTGTGCAACAGGGCCCAGGCCAAATGGGGACTGCGGCCCGCCTTGGATGCGCTGGCTTGCTCACGTTCCCAGGCATTCTCGAGTTGTGTGCACAGGAACTCTGCTTGGTCCCACGCCTGCAAGTCGTTGAGGGTGTTTTCGTCAATGGTTTCGCGCTGGGCAATGATGGGCGAGACCCAGGTAAAGAAAATGCGGGAGAACAAGGATGCCGAGTCGAGGGCAGGGGGTGGAAGACGTGGCCGGGGAGGGGCAGTGCCGACAGTCGAGGTGGAATGGGTTGATTTGGCGTCTGAATGGTCGTCCACGGCACGCTTTTCGAGCAGGGGGATTTCGGCAGCCGTTGCAGAGGCTGAAGGAGGGAGTTGGGCAATGTCGATGTGGGTGTCGACAGGCCCGGTTGCCGGGATGGCGTTGCTTGAGACGGTCATCGCGGCAAGCTGTCACGGGCTCTATTGCATGCGATACGACACGGGGCGAAAGGAGGTGCGAGGTCGGGTCAGAGTGGGAACGTGGGGCAGTCTGCTCTTGTACTGACGGTGGTGGTCAAACTGGGGCGGGTATGCAGGCCAGGTAAGGAGGGATGACTTGGCAGGGTGTCGAATCGAGGTGGAAATGACGGCGACACACGAAGTACATATGCTTAAGAATAGCCCCACCCCTCGCTCGCAGTGCTGCTGATGACCGATCTTTGGAGACAAGGCTGTCAGTGTCAGTGCACAGGGTTATATGTAGGCTGCGGTTCGGCAAAAATCAAGGCTTCACGTGTGTGTGAATGTGTGTGCAAAATTAACATTGACCGTCCATCGTGTCTCGATGAGTGGGAATGAAAAAAGCGAGAATTCGAATCTTCTACATGGAGGAGCCTTGCAACTGCCATGCTGCAGTCAAGACAGGATGTGGACCCAGTGCGGAAACGGGATCGGCGTGCCAATGGCCATCTGATCCGTCTCTCGTCCCAAGCATTTTCATGTCTGTATTTGTCATCATCATCACCAGCAAGCACATGAAACACGATTGTGGCCCGTGATCATCAGTCATCAGCCCCACAAACAATTGCAACCAATCGGCGCTTTGGGATCCCCAACGAGCGCGCGAGACGTCGCGACCACGGGACGACCAGTATAAACCTCAGTACTCGAGCTCGCGATCGGTGGGCCGCGATGACGAAGGACGAAGGCAGGCATCCAAGACCACAACCAGGACCCAGACATCCGCATTCAGTTACTCGCCGGGGCGGCCTGTCATTCGCTTCGCGAAGCCCTTGCCTGGCATTCGGGCCCCTGTCAGCGGTGAAGGTGGCGTTAGTGGCGAGGTTTGAGCAGTCAATAGGGTTGGGTTGTTGGCTCAATGTGTACATAGGGTTGAAAGCAAGCTAAGCATTCCCTTCGCTGGAGCCGAGGCATTGACGCGGAATGGAGCTGTACCACGAAGGTTGTCATTGCATTGCCATGTGGGACCGGGAACCTCACAGACCGAAAACCAGGAATTCTTCAGCAATTTGTACATAGGTACTGTAGCTCTGGAAAGATCCAAAGATGGATGTAAGGGCTTACCTAGACGCCACCATGCCGAGCCCCTGCCGCCAAGTCTCACCTGACACGTCCATGCCGATGAGTGGCCCAAGTCGACTTTGCCTAGATAACACTCGGCGACCTTGCCTCGCACCATGCGGCCTTGCACGCACACCGACACATTGAGCTATCCTCGCTCAGATCGTGACGCTTCTCAACCGCCTCGAGCAAGGTTGCGCTGCCCGTCTGAATCAGGTTGAGACTCGCTTGGAGGCGCTTGCCCCGTGGACAGAGGGCGTGAGAGTTTGTATGCCAGCCAACCTCACTTCCCGAGTTATCGCGGATACCTTCACCTCGCCCTGGTTGTTTGCTGTTATGTATGTATGTTGCTTTTCTGCTCATTTTCCGTCTGGATGGATCCAGGTCGTGCCACTTCAGTTGCCCATCTTCCGCTCGTTGACGCTTGGGCCCAGGGAGCTTCGGCTCCAGTATGGATAATCATGTCAATGTATTAATACAAGTCTTCAGTGTAATCTAGGTGTCGGGGTCTCACAAACGAAGGGAAGATATGGGCCTGCACAGACATAGCATGATTGATGTGCATACACACACATAGATAACCAAACTCATGACGGCGCCTCCCACCTGAACTCATTTGCCTCATCTCCGCTCACTACCACCTTTGCACCCACGGGCACGCCATTCACAAACCGCTGCACCTCGATTCCATTCACAAAGAAACCCTGTTCGGCCCAACCCTTCATCTCATGTGCTTCGAATGGACCGTATGTCTCTTGCCCGGCCGCAGAATCATGCTCTGTGGCATCGTGATTTGCACTGGCCGGCAGCCACGAGTACGCCCAGGCCACCTTGCGCTCGTCCGCCAACGGATGCACGCCTGCCCACTGCCTGGGAACATGTCCGTCGTCGCGCAAATCCGCAACCAACTCTTCCCTATCCGTTTCGTAAATGTCAGTCATGCCGCACACGTTCAACAAGTGATCGGCCAAATCCGTGACGAGCGCAACATCTTGGCGCGCCCACTGCGACGCCAATGGCTCCCTCCACTCGCCCTCAATCTCTCCTCCGACTTGGCCCACTTTGTTCTTCCTTTGTTTTGCCTTGCCTCGCTTTTGCGGCCCGCGCTCGATCCGTGCATTGAGCCTGCCCAAACACGTCGAGGGTGTTTCCCTTGGCAAGAGCACGCCGCACAGCGCCATGACAAGCTGGTGGGGCTGGGATCCAAACCGGGCAAGCCGTGACTCGACCGCACGCTCGTGAGCTTGGCGCTCTTGCTCGCGGGCCTCTTGCGCCATGGCGGCCGATTCCATGTCTGCGTCCGTGACGCCAGCGAGCCAGTTGTCGTAGCGGGCATTTGCGTCTTGTTTGCGAATAAATGTTCCGGATTCGTCAAAGCCTCTGCGTTTTTTTGGACGCGAGTGAGGAGCGAGAATCGATGGTGAGAGACGGAACTAAAGAAAGACATACCCTTGACGCATCTCGTCACGCATATTGAACGGCTCCAACTCGATTCCACCATTGTCGTCATCGGCATCCATAAACTGGCCTACTTTGCCAAGAAACTGCGCCTTTCGATCCTCGTATGACATGGGCTGGATCGCACGCTTGTCCTTGCCCTTTTTCTTCTTCTTTGGCCCCTCGCCAAACATATCGTCTTCGTCGTCGTCATCTTGGTCGTCCTCCTCTGAATCCTCATCACCCGACCGGTCGCCCTCAAACCTGTCGCGTTTGCGGGCCCCGCGCCGAGTACCGCCCAGCATGTGCAATTCTGGATCTTCATCCTCGTCGTCGTCGTCATCCTCATCATCGTCCTTGTCTTGATCTTGCTTGTCATTGAGCTGCGCACGCGCACGGGCCTGTGCTTGAATCCAGCGCGGATCCGTCGGCAAGTCACGATCATCGTCGTCATTGTCGCTCATGTGGTCAGTGACCATGGGATCGTGGACGGGTCGAGATGAGGGTAGTTGCGGGCCAATGTCGCCATGCTGGGCAGCGTCATTGGCGGCAAACTGAACGGTCCGTGAGCGTTTGGCGGCCGACGGCGATGAGCCGGGATGGTCGGCGGGTGGGGCGCCAGTGCGTTTTGGAGCGCGCGGGAGAGAAGTCGAGGTCGGCGGGTTCATTGCGTCAAGTCGGGTGGGTTATTGAAGTTTTCTTGGTATTCTTGATGATTCATTCGCGGGATGAGCGCTGGTCCATCTAATCAGAGATCACTGTGAGTGATCGGAATCAGGAATTGGACCACGCCAAGCATCACGTTTCGTCAACCACGACCGGCCAGCCACCACTCGGCAAACCACACGCTCTCGTCACTCACCCCGGCCGGCTGATAACATACGTATTCATTGGCGTCCATGTAAGCATCTCCACCCAAGGACTCAGCAAAAGTAAGTATCGTCAACCCACGGCATTCGCATCCGTCTGCCGCCGACCGCCAACCCACGACCGCACAGTTGATCCGTTCCACCTCAACGACAGTGACGATTCCCAAAGCAACAACCATGCAACTTGCAAAGCAACTCAAGAAGCGGGCACAGCTCGCCTACTACCGCTACGAGCTCACCACGGCGCTCTACATGCTCGACTTTTGGGAAAAGTGCATCTTCAGTATGTTTGGTGCTTCATTCCCTCCCAGCGCCCCGACTACTTGCCCTTTACAGGACACTCATTTCAACCAACCCAACCGCTCCCGCTCATACAGACTCGCTCGTCCTCCTTGGCTTCATTCTCTTCATCTACACGTCCATCAACTACACACCAGACTACATTTTGCATGGTGTCGACGGCGTCAGCGAGTACTTCCCGGCCGTTAGACCCATGTTTGATGGCGTTAGAGCGTGGATTGCCCCGCCCATTCATGTCGAGTTGTGAGCGCTTGTTTGTCGGTCGATGGATAACCATCATGGCTATCGATGGTGGATGGGATTTCTTTTCTCGACGAACGGCCAAACCGTGCGGCGGGGTCAGTTGGTCCACTTTGTTTTATTTTTGTGTATAGATGCTCCACTTTGTCTTGCCTCCTTTTCGTATTCTCATTGCTATTTTTCGGATCCCCCAGCTTCCATGCTTGAGCTGTTGCCATGAATCGACGACCTCATCCAATCCTTTGCTCTCAATCTGACTTGATACCCGCTCGCTGAGTGCAAAGCATGGCAAGAATCCATGATCGTGACAAGTCCTTGAGGAAGACATCGTGACAAGACATACCTCCTCCCATCGTTCCGCTGGCCTGCCATGAGGAGCGATCGATTTCCACCGACCCCGACACCGGGCAACTGTACCTCAGCCATCTTTGCAAATCCGGCTCGAGTTCAAGTGCATAACGGTAAAGGATCGCAGTCAGATGCGTAACCAGGTTGACTTGTTTTTTACACTGCGAAGCATGACATCCCTCAGCATCGTCGGCCGCGCGCCAATGAGGTCATCGATGTATCTCTCCGTCCGGCCGGTACACGTCCGCAGGACTCGTGGAGTGGCTCGAGAGCTGATCTGATGATTCGCTGGCTGTACAGTTGCGAGACTGTGCCTGCTCAGACTGTTGCTCCTTTTCTCGAGCCTTCATGCCGCCAACATTCATACATGGTTGACAATTGGATAAACTTCATTTCATTTTCGAAAGAGATGCATCTACAGTGAAGGAATCAAGCTGCCATTCCACCCTTTGCACCGCCTCCTGCCTGTTGTTGTTGGGGTTTTACAGGCTGTGGCGATTGTATTTGCGGCACAGGGCTCGGACTGGCCGCAAGGTGCTGCTGCTGCTTCTGCAAAAGCTTTGTCTGCTGCAACTGCTGCTGCTGCTGAATCTGACTGAGAATGACTTGGCTCGGCGGTACTTGCAAGCTCTTGTTGACGTCGGCCGACATGTACTCGCGCAACAGAGTCTTGAGCTCATCGTTCTGCGTCTCCAAGTCGCTGACCTGCAATCGGGAATGACGAAAAGGCACTTGCTTGTAAGTCCATGTCATTCGGCGTGGGTTGCAAAGATTGACCAAAAACACACCTCGAGGGCCAAATCATGCCTCGCGCCCAACAGCAAGTGATATGCCTCCATACAGCTCAGAATGGTGTCCCAGTTCTTGAACCGGTTGGAGTTGAGCATGGCCAAAATCTGATCCCAGTGCTCCTTTACAGTCTGTTGGACGTTCATGTCGTTTGAAGGAACCACGCCATCCGTTGTGGTTGTATCTGGCCGATCCTCGTCATTGGCCAAGCCTGCCTGTCGATTTGCCCCGCCTCCTTCGCCGCCCCTTGTACGTCCCCGCTTCTCCTTCAGATACCGCATGAGCACCTTGGTGACCTGATTGGGATGGATTAACATGGCCGCCGGGTCTTCGTTCGGCGGGACCGTTCCATCCGCTTGAACGGGAAGCGGGTCGGTTGTGCCGTGAATGACGGCGGCTGCCAGATCGGGTGCGGATCCGTGAAACTTTGGCAAGAGAAAGAGCTCGAGGAAACGGACAAGGTCTGCGGCCGATGTCACGTCCAACGCTTTGAGGACCGTGTCGAGCTTGAGAAGCGCGCGTTCTGAGGCGGGTAAAGGTGCGAGCAAGCGAGACAGTTTATCGTCGAGGAGAAACGTGGCTTCAGTCGAGAGCATGTCGAGGATATGTTGAACGATGGCATTCTTGGACGAGAGGAGGAGCGTTGTGATGGAACTGTTGCTCATTTGCGACGATTGGACGTGCAAAGTTGGATTGGTGTCGGCTGTCGGCGGTGGTAATGTGGACGGCTGCGCCTGCTCGTGAGTATCCCGGTCGCCCTCACCGCCCGCTGCGCCGCCGTTGTTTGATCCAGAACCTCCAGTCCCCTGTGCGACAGCTGGCGATTGACGTTGCGATCCACCGCCAATGCCCTTGGGCATGACGTCGTTCGCGACAACCACGGGCGGTTCCCAGGGCAACCCAAGCTGTTGTTGATGAATCACAGCATCCGCCATGAGCACTTTAGATGCCAAGTTCTTGATTGTGTCTTGGTTCATTTCCCAGAGCTCTTGGAACTTGACCTCATCATTCACTTGAAAATGCTTGAACTTTTTGGTCAGCTCTTGATACTGAGACGAAATGCGATTGAAATCTTCTTGCAAAGCAGCATAATCCGAGGCGAAATGCTTTTCTTGCTTGGCGAGTTTGGCTCGAAGGTTGTTGACGATATCCTGCGGCCATGTATGGAATCCAGCGTCAGCATCTAAACCTCGCAGGCGGGTGAAACGTGGACGTACTGTCATGCGAGTAATCCGCCGCTTTTGCTGGTTAATCGTGATTGAATTCTCGTCGTCCCTTTTCTTCAAGACTTGATAGTTGTACTCGAGCTTTTCCGTGTTGAGCTGGTACGTGGCCTTCATTTGCTGCAACTGTTGCTCCAACACTTGGACATCCGTCTCGAGTTTGATCTTGACCAGGTTGTACTCTTCGGCATCCTGCACCCGGAGCTCTTCCAATGCATCCGTGTTGTCCTGGATCCGCTTGCTGCGCTCCTCAAGGTAGCGCATCTCTGAATCCTTTCGAGACTGGAACAGAGCCTCGATTTCCTTGATGTTTTTGTCAATTGTTTCCCCGCGCTCCATCATGAAGGCCCGTTCAATGTGGACGAGTTCTTCGCGGAGCGACTTTTTGAAGGTAACAAATTGTTGATCCATACGCATGAGAAGCATGTCTATGAGACGACGCAGTCATTTCAGCACCGTGGCCAAGCTGGTATCAGCTCCGTAGACATGCTTGGGGCGAGACGAACCGATTTCATCTGCTTGCCGTTTAAGTTCCTTGACGTACTCGTCGTCTTTGCGCTTGAGCTCGGCATTGTACTCGACGAGAAGGTTTTCCTTGGCATTGAGCAACTGTTCACATAGCTTTCTTTGGCTCACGATCATCTGTCGCGATTGCGGGACTGTTTGTGAGCAAACTCCCTCCCCTTTCACGCCATCAATCAGTCACAGTCAGGTGGGAGGTACCTCGTGCAAGTCGAATGGCGTGCCGAGCGACTGTGACATGGAGACGCATTTGGCCCACGCTTCTTGAATCTGTCGCTCCAAATCGTCGCTGGATTCTGAGGTCCGTTTCGCTTTTTGCGACAGCGTTTCTGCCCGATGCGTCTCATCATTGCGCCGCTTCTGCTCCCGATGAATGGTGGTGATTCGGACTTGGGAGGCGTCTTCGACTCCCTTGCGCTTGACGGTCGTGATCCTCTCCTTGCTTGCTTTGATTTGCACCACCGATTTGCTCGGCTCGACACGCTCTAAATCCTTTTTCGGCCGCCGAGCTGTCGGATTTTCCTGTGTGCTCTTTGCATTGGCAGTCCGCATGTAGTCGATACGGGCCCGGCGTGCTTGAATCCGCGCTTCGCGGCTGTCTGGCTTTTGTAGTACATCCATGCCAGCCACCATTCCGCCGGCGGCGGGCGCTGTGCTAGGCGCGGGTCCATGCCCGGTCGTGGGAGGTTGAGCGGGCATGGCTGCGGCTGGGCCGGCGGCCAGATTTGTGTTGGATTCCATGTCAGCCATGATGTTTCATAGAGTTGCTGCAAAGTTTACGAGATGGTATTGAGTCCACGCGACAGAGGCATGTCTGCCTGAATGCATCCAAAAAATTCCCATACAGTCGAAACGCGTCAACGCGAACTATGTAGGCTCAAATCGTTCTTACGGCCGACCCCGCATCTGTATTACTTTACAGGAAGATCGCTGAAATAAAGTGCGAAATTCCCTTTCCCAAAACACCTAAACATTGGGAATAATTCTTCATCTCCTTTCCCTCTGGTCACTGAAACCACTCACTGCAATTCGCCATTCCTTTACCAAGACGCGCATCACCCACCCTTCCCGCTATTGACGTCATGGAAACCTTCCCATCCACCCAACCAAAGATTTGGCCAAGGTAAAGCAAGCCGATGCTGGGGGATCTGCCGATACCTTGGTCGAATCGGAGCCAGTTCTGTCCCACTTTGAACTCAAAGCTCTTGCCCTCGACCTTGACGCACGTCGTGTGTCATTTGCTCCGTCGCCGACGGACAAGCCCTCGCTGCTGGCCGATCACTGCCTCAAGGGCCTGCATACGGGCCACGACGACTCTGACTCTGTGCCCGACTCGCGGACCTCCTTGGCCGACTCGCTTTCCAAGGACGGCTCCATGTCCATGGACGAGCTCCGTGCAGCCCTTGGCGAAATCACCGAGCTCGACACGCTCTTGCTCGAAAAGCAGCAATACCTCAAGGAGTTGGAGCGCCAACGAAAGGACCTTGAGTGCTCCAACGCGCGCCAGCTCGAAAAGAACAACTCATTTGTGGCGCAATCGTTGGCCGAGGCCGACGCCATCATCAAGTCGGACAGCATTCGTTTGGATCACTTGGTGCCCTCGGACCCGCTGGTTGACGCATTGCAGTATGAGCCTCCGAGGCCAAAGGCGTTCTTGACGCAGCCGTCGGATGAGCATTCTGTTTTCGGTTCGTTTCTCGTGGAAGTGTGGGCGAGACAAAATGCTACATGCATGCGCTCATCCCATCATGTCGTGGAAAACAGGCTCAGCCAACGTTTCGTCAGATGTGCAGCCAGACACGCCCGCGTCTTCTTCCGAGTCGCAACCAGAACGCATCAGGGTCTCGAAATCCAAGATCCAACCGGTCGATGCTGAAACCGAAAAGACCGCACGCATGAACCGGCTCCAGTCCAAGCCGTCGCTCGAGCACTTGTTCCGCGTGCAAAAGCTGTTTGATTCCAACGATTTTATTTCGCGCAACAAAGCGGTTCGTTTAGGTCCCATTATCTACCCCCACCCCCACCCACCCGGACATGTGTATTGACGTGACCAACACTGAGTAGCTCGGGCCTGAAGCACGCTATTTTTCTGCCTTGACCCCGCAAGAGCAAGATCGCGTCAATTCCATTCTTGCCACAAGCGATGACGAAAACGACGCGGGCGAGGTTGATTCCGATGTCGACACTTCAGAGTACTCGGATGCGGTTTCGTCCCACAGTGACAAGGTATAAATACTCCGTCTTTGGTTCCCACATGACACCCATGCCCAGGATGCGCCGTGACAAACGCATCCGTGACCTTTTTTTCATTTGGTCGCGTCCGTTGCCGATGATTCCGTTTCCCATGTTTGATATTGTGGTGGATGGTCTGGTCGTCTAATTGAATATACACTCGCTCCCCTCACTTGATGACTAGGTTCAAAAAGAAGCCAACAGACGAGCCGGGTCGGCAGAATCCAAGAGGCAACACACCCAGGAGAGTCACGGCGGCAAGGCAGCGAAGGGTCCTCGCCGTGAGGGATCAGGGACCAAAAGCACAACCTCGATTGCTTCGACGGCATACTCGGTCGAAGGCGATGACTCCAAGCGGTTGGAAGAGATTCATCGGTACACTCTTCTCATTGGAGTCGTTGACCTTTCAGTCATTGACAACTGGTAAACTGCCAACAGAAAGCTGACCGAGATCATTCCGCCCGAAGAATGGCAGCTCAAGCTGTCCACCTGGTCCGTCCCTGTTTCGGGTTGGGCATCGCCTGCACCCTCCAATGCTCCGTCCGTGGCGTGCTCCTTGCCATCCATTGCCGCATCGGGCCACATGTCGATCGCGTCCGCAGGCACGGCAAAGAGCAGCTTTGGAGGGGCGGGCGGGCTTGAAGAAGAGCTAAAGAAACTCAAGGAGGTTGAGCTGGAGTTGGAGCGACTCAAGCAGGAGGAGCCAAGGGTATGTTGGTCTTGAGACATGAGCGTCGATTGGATCCACTGTCCTGTTCTTGACACTCTGCTTTGTTGTATAAATAGCCTGTCAGCAAAGAAGAGCTTGAGAATTTGCTGTTACATTGCCTGCGGACCGAGATTCTCAAAAACCAGAACCAGCAAGGGCAACAAAAAGTTGAGGCGATGCGGGCCGAGTCAGTTGCAAGCTCAACATCCGACAGGCTCTAGTAGAATTTGTGTTTACGGGAGGAATGGGGTCCATTGTTTTTGATTCGGATGTCTGTTAATCAGGAGAGCATACTGATGCATACAGCAGAACTCAGCTTATCGATACAAGAACACGGCACGGCTCCAAAAGCCAGTGCTGGACAAAATCGAAGATCCATGGAAACTGTAAATGAATCAATCCAAGAAGATTCCATATCGAACTTGGATAACAAGTGAGTTTCGAGAGACTTTGAGTGCGCATTGAGCCATTCACTCCACATCAGAAACTCTCAATCTTCGATCGGGTCGGTCACATCCACCGACGCAAGCGACACAACAGAATCGGCAACTCCACCCACCTGACTTGGCCGCGGCGGAAGAAACGTGCCAGAAACGGGATCGTATTTTCCAATGCTATCCGTGAGCCGCATGATGACTGGTGCCGATGATTCTTGCGCCGCAGCGCCAAACCCGTATTGCGCCAACGACGAGCCAGGGCCGAGAGAAACTGGGCGACGCGGTGCCGACGGAGATGAGCACGGACGGGAAGAAACGGGACTTGACATGGCGTGCGGGAGTTGAGGTTGGGACGTGCCAAGCACTGTCGATTGTGATGAACTTGGGCCAGCAGTATCGGTCCATCGGCGAGTTGGTGTCGCGTTCCTGCCGCTTACGCCATGAGTCGCACTCGACGACCCAGGGTAAGGCGACATGGGCACTTCGTAATCGCTGTACATGTCAATGTCCTGTTCGGAAAACATGTCCACCTCCCGCTCCGAGTGGTTGTCATCCCGCGCCTCCAATTCCGCCCGACTTGCACCACCCACTCGCGATCCGAATTGCGACCCAGTCACTGATCTCTCTCCCAGCACTGGAAAACTCGCGCGCAGTTCAGCTTGCAACTCGCTCAAACACCTCTCGCGATCCTCGTCGTCCAAATGCGGATTATACTTGATAGCCACGACGCGCCTCGCGCACTCGTGCACGGCCCTCGCAAACGCATACTCGGGACTGGGCTCGCCCGCGGGCCGCCCAAAGCCGTGCATGGTGGCGACCCGGTCGGCAACACGCTCGGCCGTGGCGAGAATGGAGGCGGGAAGTCCCAGTGAGGCGGCAAGCTGGATGCCGTAGCCGCGCGTGGTTGGAGAAACGCCGTCTTGGACGCGGTACTCGTAAGTGAGCGTTGTTGCAGAGTTGGATGCGGCCGAGGCAGGGGTCGAGACGTGCATGGACAGGTGCAGATGGACAATATTCGGGTAAGGCTCGAGATAGGGGAAGAGATGATGAAAGTGGGTTGCGAAAAGGACGAACGCCTACAATGTGACACGCGATCCGCGTGAGCCGGCGCTTTGAATGCAAATGTACGAGAAAGTCAACAGTACCTTTGTGTGCGCAAGCGCCTCAATAATCGCATACGCAATTCCCGCCGCCTCGGTCGGCGACGTGCCCCTCCCAATCTCGTCCATCAACACGAGCGCCTTGCGCTTGACGGGCAACATGTCATTTTGCTCTTGTTCGTTGCTGACCCCCATTACCGACCCCTGCGCTTCGTCCCCGTTGCACTCGCCCTTTGGCTTCTCAATCCAACTCACCTCTGCTACCTCCCTCAAGACATGCGCCACCTCACGCATCTCAAGCATATAGCTGCTTGCGCCGCTGAGCATGCAATCATCAAAAGACATGCGTGACAGCATCACCTCGGTGACACACACGACGGCCTCTTGCGCGGGCACGGGACACCCCATATGCGCCATGACGGTGATGAGCGCAACCTGCTTGAGGTAGCTTGTTTTGCCCGAGCCATTGGCTCCCGTTACAATTTGCACATTGCAGCCAGAGTCGAGGTAGGTATCGTTGGGCACATAGGGTTGCGTTGCCCGGTCGGCGCAATTGACGGCGCCGTGTTTGGATGCGGTCGAGGGGCGGTTGGCGAGGACAGAGAGGATTGGGTGGCGGCCTTGTGCGATCACCGTCATGCCCTGACTGAGCATTGGACGGACTGTTAAGATTTCACGAGCGTTAGGGTCTAATTGGTGACCGAGCGATAAGTGCAGGGAAAGCGGACCATAAGTGCCCGACAGGCTGAGCCGCGTAAAGCTACACAGCAGGTCGACCAAGGCGATCGATTCCGATACCTTGTACAGCACCCCAATTTTCGACCTTAGCTCCTCCTTGAGATCCACGACAATCCTGTACACGCCCAGTTGTGTGTGAGTGTGAGTGTACGCCGCCGTCTCTGCCTCCCAAATCAATCATGCGCGAGCAGTGACGTACCGATCCGAAATCAAAAAGATCTCATTCATACTCTCCCTCACCCTCTCATTCAATTTCATCACCTCCAACGTATTGCAAGTCACCACTTTGCGCTTCCACGCCACATTCACAAACACATCGGGCCACCCACCTTCACGCAACATTTCCTCTGGCACCTGATCCGCCTTGCACTCGAGCACAAACCCGTTGCTTGCCGACTGGAACACGGCGCGCAGAGGCATCTCATATCGCGCAGCATAGTCGTCGACGAGCTGCATGATGTCGGCAACCGTTTCCTGGTACGTCCTGCGCGACACATCCAGCAGGCCGTGAACGCCCGCCTGGATCGAGAATGCGCGCGCGTTGCGCTGGCCCATGGGCGTCGAGGTGAGTGAGAGGTCCGCGGCAAACAGCTCGTTGATGGCCGCGAGCATCGTGTCCAGTGTCGGGTCGGACAATATGGCCTGGGCTTGCGTGAGGAGCGGGTTGGTGAATGGGGAAAGCGAGGTGAGGAGCGAGGGAAAAGTGCGCAAGGCCGTGCGGAGGTCGAGGATAAGTGCGAGGTCGAGTTCAGATGATTTCACGGTGGTGGACTTAGGGTGGATGTGGATGAACCCGGAGATGAGCTTGTCAATGTTGGGGATTTGTGAGAGCGAGGAGAGCAGGGATTGGACACTGGATGGGATGCTGCCGAGCTCTGTTGTTCCAAGGGTGAGTGAGCGAAAATGAGCGAGCACAGTGATCGTCGAACGTGACGGACCTGCAACTGCATCCAACCTCAACTCGATCGTTTCGGGCACGACCGGCGGCTGCAAAATGGTGGACCTCAGCAAGCGTGCACCCATGACCGTTTGGCACTTGTTGAGCACGCCGAGGAGCGTTTGCGAATGAAGGCCTGTTTGGTTGCGGACAAGCTCGAGGTTGCGCGCCGTGATGGTGTCGATAAACATGGTGCCGCTGACCGATTCATGGAGAAAGTAAACGCCCGAGCGAGTGAAAGTGATGTGGCGGTCGGTTTCGATGAATCTACATGGACGTAAGGAACGTTGAGAGGAGAGTGAACATGGCGTGAAGGCACGTTGTAAGAATAAGACTTGCAGACGAACTTGAGCATTGCGGCTACAGCAGCCAAGCCGAGTGCCCTGGGCCCAAGGCTGGTTTCAAGGTGCTGCACTTGATCCTCGAGTGCATACCGGCGAATGAATTCGAGTCCGTTGATGGTCGAAAAGTGCTTGCGCGAAATGGGGATGATATCAACGGCGCCGTCCAAGTTGCTCTCGAGGAGAAGAGCAATCTCGGATTTTTCGGGCTTGTAAAATGTCGATGGGACAATGAGCTATGGACAACAATAAAGGGGCAAGTCAGCGCGATAGAGGACAAGTGTGAAAACGAGAGGAAGATGAAGAGTACATGGGATGGAGGATACACATTCAACTTGTTGAGCGTCCTGACCAGTGACTTTGAATCAATAAACTGGGACACAAGGCAGGTCGTCGTGACCAAATCGAACACACAAACGCCGATTTCACCCGACTGGCCGCTGATATTGTTCCCGCCGCCTCCGCCGCCATGCGACTCGCCACCTCCGGATACGCCCGTGACGCCCTTTGGCGAAAACAACGCCACCAAAAATCGATGTTCGGGCTGACTGACCCCGCCGTCTTCGCCACCAGCTGCAGTCGTTGTGACGACGGATCGGGCTCGCGTGGCCGGCCGATTGGATCCCCGTGTTGTTGGCGGCCGCGGTGTCGACATGGACCCGCTGTGCTCGTCGGCGTGGTTTGGATCAAACTGGGAAGCGAGCAGTGTCCGAGGGCGGCCAAGGCCATGGCTGCTAGTGCCTGAACGTGAAGGAGGGGCTGGACTGGAACATAGGCCGGCACGGTCTGCGGTCCGTTTGCGCGAGGTTGAGGACGAGGTGGGTTGTTTGGGCGTCTGAAAGAGCGAGCCGGCAAGCGTGGGTGCGAGGATGCCGAGCGAGGCAGACGAAATGGTGGATCGGGCAGAAGTAGACGGACGCGAGCGAGGAAGAGACGGGACAGCCGAGGATACAGCGGGCTGGGGCGGGAGGGAAGCGCGCCGACCGTTACGAGATGGGAGGATTCTGGGCGGAGGCATCGCCGGCATGGAAAGCTGGGAAGGAACAAGTGGAGCATCGGCATGACTATGGTGCGCCGGAGTTTGCGAGCGGGAGCGGGAATGATGATAGGGCGATGCACCCGCGGCCACAGTGGATGCTTGATCAAAGTATGTCGCAAGGACATGATCTTGCTCGCTGGTGTTGGTGCCGCCGTCATCGTCTTCCTCGTTGTCGGCAAACGACTCTAGCTGTTGCTGAGACAAGGATTCAAACGAGACGGGTGGCATGGCCCAGCTAGGTGAGGGCAGTACCGATACGACAGAAGCTGTTACATGAGAAAAGACGCTTGGCGCTTGGCTGCTGCTACAGCCGCTGCCGCTGCTGCCGAAGGTCCCGGGGCGGCGGCGAGCCAGCGAAGACGGTGACCTCGACTTTGTGTTGTCCGCCATGGGTGCCAATACCAAGCCGAGATTAGAGATGTTGCTGACGAGGACGTGTCGATATCCTTCGATGACAGGGGAGTCGGCGAGCAAACAGAGCGGAGGCCATCGGTCATGTCACCTGTCACATTGCAAGTGACTCATAGCCACATTTAATTCGGGAAATGTCTCACATAGCTTGACATTGATCATCATGTCACCATGTCTGTATGTAGGATCAACCCAGGCGGTTCAGTTGGCGCAGAGGCTCACGAAGGGAAATGACTTTGAGACATCTGCGTCTCGCGGTAGGACAGCACATATATGACATTTCGATCGCATCAATGGTGACATTGCTTTGGGTTACACACGTGCTTCAAGTTGTTGGTACATCGTGCTGCTCGTCCAAGATTTCGCATGAGCAACCACTTGTTTTTGTTGTCGTGTCAACAGCGATCACGAGTGAGACACAACTTCCTTGGTCTCCGACACTCATCCTGTCTGCCCATCCACATGCACAACGTCTGGCATGCGCATGGTGTTGCGGCTGGAAATGAAAATCCGGACTCCAAAGGCAGGTGGTCTGCCTTGGCCCATCGAGTCGTGTTCAGCACCAGCCCTCTCTGATCCAGCAGCAGACACCAGGTCGCTGACGTTGAGACACGGTTCAGCTAGGACCAGATTCCCGTCATCAGGCGGCCCTTGCCGAGCAGTAGGCCATGTGCCTGGCTTGCTGAAGGACATCGAGGTGAGCACGCTACCGACATGCATAAACTTCTTGTCCAACCCCGGCCCGACCACAGACGAGGCCGTACATCCATTCAGTTCGTCCGCATACTCCGTCATCTCATGCATTACATGCTTCATCATGCTGCACTTTGTTACAGTCCTTCTGCTTGCCCTCATTGCCGTCTCGGCCAATGCGCAATCGCGCATCCTGACGCCTTCTCAATGTGCCGAAAAGTACGTCCATCGCTGGGTTTATCGTCAAGTTCGCACACTCACACCCTCAATCCGTTGCCTCCCAGACTCAATTTGCAACGGTGTCTCGGCCTGACCCAAGCCGACCTGGCCGTTCCACGCACCCAAGCCGAATCACTCGCATTCATCAAAACCAATATCTGCTCACCGCAATGCACCGCCATGTGGGATCAGTACACGACACTCGGCACCAAGTTTCTTGAACAGCAATGCGGCGGGGCGGGCGCAAGTGTGCCCGCCGAATGGCAACGGCCACACATGCATCGCGCTGCCCACATGATCATGTGCACGCAAGACGCTCAAGGCACACTGTGCTCGTCGAGCTTGTCGCAAGCCGCTGTCAAGCTCAACGTGACCCGTCCCATCGATCATGGCACGTTGCAACCGTATCCGCTTGCCGCGCTGCCAAAGGACGTGGTGTGTTCCGAGTGCACGACAAAGTTGATGGTAGTTGCACGTGAATTGGACGAGCAGCTCAATGCAAAGGGCGAGGCCGGGGTTGGAATTCCAGTGCCGTTTGATGATAAGGCAGTTGTGGAAAAAAGGACAATTTGCCGGGAGATGGACGGGGCAAAGAAGGACAATGTCGGGCCAGCCGGCAGCAGTGCAACTCACTACGGTGCAGGCCGGACAGCGTTTGGGATTGTCCTACTGTCACTGGCTGTTGTGAGTGAGACGATGTTGTGATGTGAGATAACCTTAAACCATACACAGGCACGACGTCAACATTTGCACAATCGTCCATGACCGCATTTCTGACCACCGAAATGTCTACTCCGCGACATCTAACGCACTCCCCAACACTTGATTGACCCACCATGCCATGCGACAGAACCGCTTTGCGCGCATCTCCAACCACACTTTGACTGCCTCATCGTTCCCACCCAACACCTGTTCCCACCTGCCGAACTCGGGATCCGTCATCCCAAACGCCATAAACCTAGTCTGAGCCACCGGCATGTCCCATGACTCGGGCCGCTTATCCTGGACGCGAAAGAACATGGCCGTGCGCTTGACCGCCACAGGGAGATCCGTATTGATTGGCGCCGTGAGACGTGCGACCACCTTGTGCCGCAGGCGAAAGGCGAGCAGAGCATAGCGCAAGTCGTCAGGCAGCTTTGCAAGCGTCAAGCCCGGGGTCGATCCGCAAATCCCTGCGAGATTAGCGTTGACGTACTCGCTGATGGCTCCGACAAGGCCAGTCGCAAGCTGCCACGCCTCGCACTGGTAGTTTGTGTGTGCGTACCCAAACCGCACGCGTGGCATGATGGGCACTTGTTGAGAGCCGGCTGACGGCCGCGTGATCCAGGTATGGCGAACCAGTGACGCACTCCTTGCTCACTGGCAACGAATCGGCTGACGGCCTCGGACCAGATGAATGTCACCTTGAACTCATGTGTCGGGCTGTATCCGGTAATCGTGCGAATGCCGACTTGAGCAAAGTGGTCAGCGATGTACTCGTGCGAAAGGTGGAATGCAACGGCTACTTTTTCGACCTCGGCGACTTTGCGGAATCCGGCACTTTCGAGGGCGCGCATGACGGCCGGCAACTTTGCGAGCGGATACGCTTGAGTGAACATGGACCGAACATCCAGCTTTTCGTGTGCTGCGAGCAGGTCGCCCACCGTCATGACGGATCCGACTTCGTACATGGGCTGGCGTATTGAGCAGCGTAGGTGTTGCATGCAAAACGGGCAATGAGCCGGAAGCGTTTGTGCGAGGCGGGCTCTTCAAGAGCATTGTACGCATTGGAACTGCTCGGTACGTGTCAATAATCCGGGTGGCGAGGCCGGCATATTAGGAATGATGGCGGAGCGGATTGGATGATGCGCGGTTTGGGGAATGCATTGATTTCGCCTGTTTGAGGAAAAGTGTGAGAGGATGAGTTTGGACTCTTTCGACAACGTTGTGCAAGTGTAAATCAATGCTCGAACCATTTGAATCTGCAGGCAACACAACAGGTGGCAGATACTTGTGCACCAACGGCTGGGATGGTGAGGACACCTTGGCAACGTAGAAGAAAGGCGGACTATAATCCAATTCGGACGTCAACGCGGCCATGGTTCCGGCAACACCTCCACTCGAGCAAAGTGTCCATATCCGTTTCAACCACCGAGTACGTCAAGTTGCGCGGCATGGGGCACCTCGGCACGTTGAGCACCTCTGTCAACAGGCACTTAAACTGTGCTACCAGCTTTTCGACCGTGGCCGGGTTGGGCTGCCGCCGCTTGTTGGACGGAAACATGATGAGAGCTCTGCGGCCGTGTGCGTCGTCCTTGATTGGGACCAAACGCACGCACATCGGATGAAAGGCTCTTTGCAGACCAAGAACGTGGGTGCCTTTGGGGCCAATGAGACGGCCCATGAGCCAGTCGGGAATCGCGGGAGAGACCCAAAGCGGCTTGCGAGATTCTTGGGACGCCGCCGTCTGCCAGTCGGTGGGATGTCTTGGAGATTCGGAAGCGTGATTGCCCGAGGAAGCGGGGTCGCTAGCACTGGTGTTGGCAGGTCCGTCATGGCGCCGCCGCCAAGAGCCGGCGCCAGGAGAACGAGGCGATGGTTTCTCACGAGCGGGAGGTAGCTGAGACGAAGGCATGGTTTTCAAATGCAATGAAGAGGGTTATGACCAGAGAGCAGGCAGAGGTTGGAACCCGGCACAGGACAGCTCATTTTGTGGGCAAGAAGAAGCGCGAGGACATCAGGTGGCGGAATGGACAGAAAATGGACAAAAGTGTTGTTGTTTTTCAGCGTCCGCCGATCTTTCCGGCAGAGGAGCCTTCATTGTCTCACTAGCTCAGGCTGCGAGCAGCTCACTGGCTCAAGATAGATGTGGACAGCCAAGCGGTGGTGGGCCTGTCCATGTTTCTCCTCCTCGGAGCTCACGTCGGAGAAGAGTCTTACGAACCTGGCGTGCAAAGGGTTGACAATCGCAAGTGCTGGAGCCGACTTGCATAGGTAGCTCACGTGGCGGTCTTCATGGGTCCTCCATATCCTGTCATCGTCGGTGGCGTAAGCAACGACACTGTATCCAGAAGACTGAACTGATAACAAAGGTATGGAGACATCAAGAAAGAAAGACACGCACACACATACACGCAAATCGCAAAAAGACAACAAAATCAAGGTAACATGTCTCTCCACTCCAACGCCAAGGCCTCTCTCAACATGGCCGTCGCCGTCGATGGCCTCATGGGCGATGCCACCCAACCATTCGCGTCTGTTGCAGCCATCCCAGCTGGCTGTGACACTCCCATCGACAAGACATGGACGACTCAAACGATTCCGCGGCACCAATGTCGATCCATCCGCCCATGTCATCCGCGTCAGCGAAATCTGGCTCGGTATCACTCGTCTCGGTCTCGCTCGACCCTCCCCAATCACCACCGTGGTATCTGATCCAAACGACAACCGATGAGTAAGCGCTGGTGACGGTGTTCGACAAACCAATCCGTGCCTCCACCACCGCTGCGTCCATAGTCACAGGGAACACTGGCATGGTTGCTGGCCTCGTACCTACGCCGTCTCGGTCCTGCAACCAACCATCTACGCCCGGAAACACGCGCGAGCCCGGTGCGCGTCGTCTTGCCGTTTCCACGCCTACCACGGGCGATGCCCGAAGCTCACGGCCCACAACATCGCCTGCGTTCGTGGTGTTGGGTATCACAAACACCTGTTCATCCACCACGATACGCCCACGCACCATGCCCTCGTCGTCGTCGTCGCCAATGTCGGTGCCAACTGACGGTGCCCGCGACCCGCACCGGCTTGCAACCGACAACGAATGCACCGTGGCCGTGCTGCCCGGTCGACGACCCCGACGGGCTTGGCGGACGCACAGGCAGCGACCACAGCGGCACATTGTCGTCATCGTCATCATCCATGTCACTTGCGCTGCCCGACATCGTCTCGGCCCCGGCGACACCCCGGCGCACGTCGCCCGGAACAAGCACGGGCACAACCACGGGATCAAACGCATTGTCCGTGACAAGCACCAGGCCAGGAAACACGGAAAACAAGACGCTGGCGTTCCTGTCTGGGATCCCTCCCATTCGCCAGCATGCATGGCCGCACACATACCAGGCACGCGCACGCGCGCGTCGCGGCCCGCCCATGTCCACCGGAGGTCGCGGTCGGCTGCCGACACGTACGCCATGAGGCGCACGCCGCGCAGGACGCATGTGTACAGATACGCCAGGGGATTGGACACGGATGGGAAGGCCGAGGATGAAGCAGCAGGAAACCCCGTCGCTTTGAACGCGGAGGACACCGCAGTCGTGCACATTCGACGAACCGGGCGTGCAGCACGCGCGCGGCAAGGTCAATGGCGGATTGCACGGCGAGTGTTGCGCGGTCAATGGCACGGAACGAGGCCGCTGTGCTTGCTCGCCGGTGGTGTGGCGCGGGTGCAGGTGCAGGCGCAGAGGGGCATTGGAGGACCAGCTTTGGGACGCGGTCGCGTGGCCGGGCAAGGACAGAAGGAGCGTGGGTCGGTCAATGGATTGGATGACGGAGAGGCAAGCCGAGGCAAGGTGGTGCGTAAGGAGCATGTGTGCCACTTTGAGAGTATAAGTGTCCGTGGAAGATGTAGCGATGGGTTTGGAGGGTTTGGTGAATGTGGTTGTCGAGGTTGTGCTGAAGAGGTGGTGTCGGGGTTGATTGGACAGGTCCGAGTGGCGGCGGAGGAGTCATGGGCGAAACGGGGGGGTCACGAGTCCAAAATCCGCGTGAATAATGGCAGTGTGTCGATGCAATGGCGAATGGGTGGCCGACGATAAACCTGTCGTCGGCACAACAGTGCCAGGCGGGAACAAGAGTTGATGTGGGACGGCCGAATGCAAAAGCAATTCCTGAAACTGGCACAAAAACGACGGTCCCCCGCGTGGCATTCCATCCAGGAGCTCGGTCGTCTCACCCTCTCCTGTCCTCGCCTCGGCTACTTCAACCCCATTCCCGCTATCCGTGTCCTTCCCAACCCCATCCAAATCCTGCACGAGCGTTGCAGAATACAAGGCCACGACCAAAGCTCTGGGCGACTTGCGGTAATTACGCACGAGAATATCCGACGCAGCTGCTGACAAGACGAGCTGGAACCGGTGGGTGAGGGCAGTGGGATCGTGCCTGTCTTCCGCGTGGACGCGTTCGAGGCGTGGCTGGCGGCGTGACACGGAGGTGGATGCAAGCGAGGTGGACCGCGAAATGGATGTTGGGTTGGGTGAGGCAAGCGACGGTCCGCGAGCGGCGGATCGAGGGCGTGTCTGAGTCTGGGTTTGTTGGTGGGAAATCAAGGTTGGCAGGTGCCAGCGTCGGTGGATCCGGGGGACACGTGTCGTCTGCCGAGGGAGTTGACGGACGCAATGGTGGGCCGGCCGCGAGGAGTGGGCGACACGACAGGTCCGAGGAGGACCCCGCGGCCGAGGCGATGGCGTTCATGGCCAGTCGCGGTGAGGCAATGCAGCACGTTGGACTCGCATTTTCGGCAAGGCGCGATTTGCTGCTGGCAGCACCGTGCTTTGTGCAAGTGAAGAAGGGAGCGTCGCCCGAGTCGGCTTCATCGGTAATTGGATGCAAGCCAAATGCTGCTGTGGACGGCGACGGGGATGGGTTACCAATGGCGAGGATACTCGATCTTTGAAGCGAAAAAAGCGCCGGGACCAGCCAAAACGTTTCTTTGCGGGTACTTTGATTGATGGGGCACGCTTGCTCGCAGTTGACGTGACGGATCGAATCGAGGAGGGCCGTGGTGAGGTTGGTGGCGGCGGAAGCAGGCTGCCATCACTTGTGTGGTGGGATCAGGCATGTGCGCAGTCAAAACGGCAGGAGGAGCAGAGTGGATGGACAAGTGCGGTGAATTGGCAGAGGTGGCGCTGCCAGAGGAAGCAACGTTACTCGTCGCGTGATTGTGCGAGGCGGACTGTGGGTGGGTATGCGAGATGGTCAAGGGAATTGGATTGAAACGAGGGTGTGCCGACGTGATTGCATCATGTTACATGAGCAGGCGAAGAAGATGCCGCTGGCAATGCACTGGGCGATGATGACAATTTAGATCTAGAATCCAATGGCAACGAGGGCGTGCGCGGTGAATTGTCAGGGCCAGCGCCGTCCGTGGGCAGCGAGCCGATCATCACCGGCCTCCCGGCTGCCGACTTTGATGATGCTGGGAGTGATGGCCGTCGGCGGAGCCGTGATTGCGGCCGGGCACTTGCGATAGACTCGCTGTGGCTGCTGCTGCTGTTGCCCGTCAACTTGCCGAGAAACGAAGCGGCCCTGTGAAACAAGGTACCGGAAGAAGCAGACAGCGGGCGATTGTCGGAGGCGCCAGCTGGAGGCCCGTTGGCCGTCGTGGTGGCTGCAGCCACGGGTGCTTTGGCGCAAGGTTGGACTGGCACTTTGGCGTTGCGGACGGTGGATGGATCAGTGACGTTCGCGTAAACTTTGGGAGCCTCAGACACTTGCGATAGGTCGTCAGAGTGCCTCGAGTCTTGTGCATGGTTGTCTTGGTGTGCAAAATGCATCATTACCAATTGCAATGCTAGCCCTTGGAACGGATGCATGTGACGACGGCACAAGGACTCGTGCAGCAGGTGCAGGTGATCGGGTGGGGCATTGATGATCATCATCGTCAGCAAGGTCAACGCTCTCTGGCCGGGAAAGGAAACTGGTGGACAGCGTGTGCGCGAGCGGCGAATCTGGTTGTGTTTGCCCCGGGCCACCCGTTGGCACCATTGGCAGGGATGATTCCAATCCCGAATGCTCTTTGGCGCCAGTACCGCTGCCGCCATTGCCATTGTACTTGTTCTCGTGCGCTTGCCCGAGTCCTGCAATCTGTGCAACTTGAACGTTTGCATCGCTGCCACGCAACACGCCCCCACGCGCAACCACACCAGCGGCCGATACTTGCCCAACGTGGTGAGAGTGAAGAGCGGCTGTATCAGTTGTTGCCAGACCGCATGCCGAAGGCTGTGGACTTGGGTACATGAGGGACGCGATGCGTGGAGGAAACGCAATGTGCTCTGGCTGACCTACTGCGGCGGCCACTGCTCGTGCTGGACCCGGGCTGTGATCGACCGCTGTGCGAGCAAGGGACGAAGGTGGAGGCTTGAGAGATGAGTGCGCGGGTGGCGAGACACTCGCAGAAAAGCAACTCGTCAGTCCAGCAGCCGCTGCTGCTGGGAGACGAGTCGCTTGGTCGTCGTTGATCGACATTGGGGAGTAGTGACGCCGCGACTGGTCGAGTCAGGGCCGTTTCGTCAGTCAGATGGGCCATGGGAGCTAGACCATGACTCATTGTGAGGCACGTACTCTGATATGCTGGTGATACCAGTACCGATGGATGAACCTGGATAGAACGGATGTGCAGCAGTCTTGAGGATGACTTCAAGTCAATCGCAAGGCGAGGGATGGCAGAATAGCGGCAGGGCCAGGTCGACGTCGCGGAGTGTTGTCGGCCATGAATAGGTAGGTGTTTCTGATAGCCATGTGGCAATACACGAGCGGGCGGGGAGGGCGCCAGATTTGAAGGTGTAATCGGGTGCCACGCAAGTGCGTTTCATTCCGCTTTTCCAGCTGCAGCCGTCGTCTACTATATGTAGCTCCGCTGCGACGACGAATGAGGGAGTGCCGAAGGCAATGGGAGAAACCACTTGCGAACTGGTCGGTCGATATCAAATGAACCGTGGCAACGTGTGCGAAACGAGAACTGCCCAAAGCAGCAAGCGAGGCGCTAAGAGGAGGAACCGTTACCAACCGCCCCAAAACGGCAAGTGGCGAGCTAGAGAGGGAGCGAAGCTTTTTTGATTTTTTCCCCCTTGCGTGCTTGAATGCATTGTGCATTCGCACAACCAATCGCGTCTGTCGATGGGGCTTCGACTGGCGTTGCTCTCGTTTGTTGTTGCCATTCTATGGCGTCGCTTTGGCGCGTCAATATGTGAACGTTATTGAAAGGGCGGATGTGGCATGGGTGGCATGAAGGTGGCATTGTGTTTCCTCATTTCGCATGCATCATAATACTCTGCTCGGATACCACCCAACCTGGGTCCCCTCACGTCCATCGAGTCCATTTTCTTGTCGCATCGCGTTGGCACTGCACACGGAAGCGGGCGAAGGATGTGCTGGAGCAAGCTCCCTGAGGTTCAAGACCTTCCAACAGGTTTCTGCCAGTTACATACGTCAATGGCAAGCGTGATGATCCCCCCTGCATTCGCCTGACAGGCTCAGCAGGGAAGTGTTTGCATGATTCCCATGGAGGCGCGCGCGAGCGGGACTTTAAGCCCACGTGTCGCCGCGCTCACTACTATATCGCTAACACGGTCATTGGTGCCAGCTACATCTACTGGGAGACCACCTTCGGATATGTACACTCACGTCCAAGCAAAAGCGACTGCTGCTGACTCGAGCGACGGAAAAACGTTCCAACTCATGTTCGGACGGCTGGATTGACGATTGCATCGAGTCTTGGGTAGAATTCATGTCGGCTGAACAATACACATCTTGATAGCAATGCTCTCTGCTCACTATTGGCCGTGGGAAACGTTCACGCAACGGCAAAACACTTGTGCTTTTTCCGGCGCATTGGCACTGGCGGGGAGTCCCCCGATCGCCCGTAAGACTCGCGCCGATCTTTCTCGACCACTCATCTTGCGCGAGCATTGAGATGTGGATGCCGACGTCACAACAGGAATACCACGAAAGTAGGCCACATCGACAATTGCTTTCCTTAGGCACAACACAATGCAATCATCCGAATCCACCGCAGACTCCCGCCTCCCAAAAACCCCGACGTCGCGGTCCTCGACGCCGTCCAACCTCGTCCCCGCGGCACCAGCGGCAGGGAAACTGCCATCGCTTGGCGAGTATTGCCGAATGGAGGCAAAGAAGTCGTTCAAGGTACGCATGTCATGCGCCAACTCAAGTGCACCATGTCAATGAATGGTGTCCGCTCGCGATCCAAAGCTGCACCCTTTTGGGGCATTGTGTGTTGGTCCCCAAACTGAGAAGGCTTCGTTCAAACCCGCCCTGCTTGCTGCTTTTGGCTAGTGCCTCGAGGAGAACGCATACGATCGCAAGGCCTGTGACGACTTGTTTCGTGACTACGTTGATTGTAAAAAGACATGGGTATGTGTCGGTTTGCGAATGTGGCAAGCAACATATTGCCCAAACTTGACGCCAATGCACATGGTAACGTTCCTGCCTTGTGCATACAACAGCAAATGAAGCGCAAAGAGGAAAACAGGTCTGGGTGAGCTGATCGGTTCTTTCTGTATCTCGCTTTCCTGCCATGTTTTCTCAAGTGTACATTACGGCGACATCTGTAAATATCTTCTTGTCATTTGCTGCATGCAAGCACACGAACGATGTCGCTATGGGTTACGCCTTGGTTTTTACGATCGCTTTCAATGTTCTCATGCTGCGTGAATGTGGCCAGTTGAGTCTACATAGCATCTCGGAGCGTGAAAAGTGCATAAAGGAGTGTCGGATCAAGTTGCCGAAAAGTGCTTTGCGGACGGTTTGAAGCCACACAAATGGGTTTATCTCAGTGCCGCGGCAGGGAGGGATAGTATTGCGAGTTAATCCAATGCATGGATCAAGTCCGCCTCTAGAGCTTGTTCCGCTCAAACGGCAGTCATAACCCAGTCCCAACGCCCCATCGGCCCCATGCTACGATCGCTTTTCAAACTCCCAGCATTCCGCTTAAATATCCTTTGGACCACCCTGGCTGCTCCCCACATTTCGCGCAAGAGCGTTCGCTTGCCTCATCAGCTGTCTGCCCTGTCTGTCCGCAGCGCGTGCAGCTTGCAATTGCTCAGGAGACCCAATGACAGAGAAGGCCATTTCCCAAACTCGTTCCAATTTTGGCCATCGCAACCATGAGAGTCCCGGACGAGCTCCAGCCAGCGCTCTTCAATGTCTTTGTCACTTCCTCCTTGACAGCTGTCAACCTCACCATGATTATATATCAATTGGCCAATGGCCGCTACGGACGAAAAGGTAAGCTTCTGCTCAATCTCCATCTCTTTCAACTGTGCCTCAGCTTTGCAAAAAATGTTTCCATGGTCCTGCTCGCCGGCTCAACCTACGTCGACTGCCGCGCGACCGCCATTGTCGAGTTTGTCTTATACTACCTGTGGTCGCCCGTGATGGAATCTGTCCTGTTTCTGCGCGCTCGCACGTTTAGTTTGTACCCGCGGGCGCTCACGTGCATTATCGGCACTCTGTGGATCATCCGCATCTCGCTGGGCATGTACGCCGCCAGCACCGTGGTGGCCGTCAGTCCACCGGGCAGCTTGTGTGCATTCGACAGCGACTGGGCCGTCGGCGATTATGTCTTGATTTGCCGGCTCATCTCCGAATCGACCATGCTGTGTGCATTTGCTCAACGCGTCATTGTGATGGTGCGCGGGCTCGACGGGCTATCGGAACGGCAGCAACACTCCGCGGGTCGTCGTATCATGCCCTGTTGAGAAACAGTGTAATCACGTCCGTTGTGTGCATCACGTCATATGCGGTGCTGACACAGGTGGTCAAGTTGCCTGCGTTTGCGCCATATACACTGTCCGTGTTTATCATTCAGAACATGGTGGATTCGGTGGCAGTGGTGTTTTTGTTGGGAGACACAAAGAACAAGTACAAGAAGGCGGCGGCAAGGAAGGATGGCATGGCTGGGAATTCGGCGGGTGGGGCGTCATCGTCGGCGACGGCACACACACAGATTGCAACGAGTGGTAATGGTGGGCAGTTTACTCAGAACGGCAATCATGGACAAGAGCTGAGCGGGCGAGAGCTTTTCCTGATCCTCATGAAGTTCTTGTAAGGCGGTGGGTCGTTGAGCACCGCGTGCATGCAAACGCCAATTTGCCTAGCCGCTGTATCAGAGCAGGGCTGAGAGTTTTTGGGACAGCACCTCATTGTACCTACCAGCATCATCGACATGTAATCTTCATCACTATTGGCCGCACGCCCCGCAAGTGACCCATGTGAGGTTGCCGCACCCCCGCGATAGTCATTGACTTTGAGACTTTCAACCGCCAATCGTGATCGTTTCCGAACATAGCATGGCCTTCTCGGACCACTTGACGGAGCGGAGCTTGGCCGAGGGGTAGCCGCACTGAGCGCAAGTCTTCTTTTGGTTGTGGAAGGCGCGGCGACCGCAACGCTTGCAGAGCGTGTGCGACTTGGTGTGACGCTTACCGAAAATGGGGGTACCCTTGGTCTAAGGGTTTGCGAAAGCAGTGGTCGCGGACAGTGGGTGAGGAGGTGAGATGCCAAATCAGTCATTGTTTGTCAAACCAAAAGTTGTGTGCGTATTTCGAAACTGATGGCGGTGGTCCGGCCGTCCAGCTTGTTGTCCATGACCCGCACACTACCGCTCCCACGACCCATGACAGAATTGTGCGGGAGTGGACAAACTGTGAGGCGCACGGTGCGTGCTTGTCCGTTGTGTTGTGAAGACCTCGCCCGGAAAATTGAGGACAATCAATGAGTGTGTTAGTGTCGGGAAGAAAAAAATCAAAGTGTTTAATGATGCAAGACAAAGGTTTAACACAAACTGCTCTACTCAATATGGCTGACTTCAACTTCCATGAATGAGCGGATCTTGTTGTCCTGCACCTGGCCAAAGGCAGAGGGCGGGTGGCTGACGCCAGAGCAGATGTGAACGGTAGAATGGCCCTGCGGTTGAACACAAGAATAGCCTTGGACATTGCCGAAGCGGCGGTCCGACGCTGCTCGACACAAGCAGCATACGGGGCCAGTCAGCACATCACGCATCATGAAATCGGGGTCGATGGAATGGGACAGGTGTGTATGTGTGTGTGTGTTAAACAATACCTGCTCGATCAGGACGCACAGCAATCTCCTCCTTTCGTGGCACATGGTAACCATTTTGCCACACCTCGAGAACCGAATCGGGCGTGACTTCGGGAAGCACGACTTGTCCGGATTGAACCAATGGGTGAGAGCGGGCGGCTATGTTGAACTGTTGGACGAGCTCGTTGGCCAGGCCTGACACACTTGCGGTTGGGAAGCCTGTGGCCAGGTGTGACCAGATCGACTTGATGCTGTTGTCCATGTCAAGGGCGGAGGACGTGACAAGATGAACGGGAACGAGCCACGGAGGAGCTGTGGTTTGTTGCGCTCGCGGTCAACGACAGGGACATGTCGGCCGAGTACCTAGAGTGAAAAACGATATTGTGAGGAGCATGTAGAAGGCGATGGGTATCAGTAAAACGACGTACTTTGGATGAGCCCGCAATGCACACAACTGCATGAACTTGGTGATGTTCTTGATACACGAGATACCCATGCCCTTGTTGAAGAGGTGGATTAAATCGACAATCTTTTTGCCGATGCGCTCAGTGTAAAAACACCACCGGTGAGCAGTAGGGCCGTGCAGCCGCGACAAGAGTGGGAGGTGGAGAAGAAAATGAAGGACCGTGCGCATGACGCTGAGGCGATCAGGTCAGCATGCGTACACATGTTCCTCCATGAGCTGGTTGAAGTCCGCAAAGCACGACGTCGCATACTCCTCGTCGATTTCTTCAATAGCGGCCGACACCGCACCCTGCCCACTGGGTGTTTCCGACGTCAAACAAAAGGTGATTCATGGGCGGATCTTAGCGTTTGCGAGTCGGATATCCGTCCTCTGCACGCTTGTGTGTGATGCAGCGAGGACGATAAAGTCGTGCGATTCGCGAATCAAGGCCCTCTTTGATCGCACAACATTGTGCACACCGAACGACCCGTTGGCCATGAATGTGTCGTATTCATTTGGCGTTGGCGGCAAGTGGAGAATGCGGGTGGGAGGAAGTTGAGGTCGGGGTTGACGCCAGGATCAGCCCAAGCACGTCCTCAACAGAAATGATGGCGAAGAGACCCCGGGTGAGAGAAAAACACGGAGACAGGTCGACCCTGGGCAGCTCCAGGGGCATGTTGCTTGAAGTTCGCCTTGAATGAGGCGAAGTATTTGTGGACTACAGCATGGCGGTGGTTTTCTCGATCTCGAATCGCGGAAGCGAAGCGACAGGCGACACAGAAAATGATCGGCAGCGGCCCGTCGATCGCATCGCACGCCACAATCCACCACTCCATCTGCCCACCCACCACGGCTTACCACACACACAACACTGGTTCTGTCTACTTCCTGACACGGTCGTCAAAGATAACCAAAAATGGTGCCGTAACGTCACTATTCATCCATGAATCATCAATCAAATGCCCGTCCCGTCCAAATGCAAATCTTCAGCCAGTCAGTCCAGTCCAGTCCTCACGTCCCTGTAGTCTTGCCCACCTTGACGCCCTTACCCCCACAAACGCCGGGTCCTGTGCTCTGCCCTCCGACCACGCAATTTCCTTTCCGAGACGTCGTCAAGACACCAGGCCTCTGCACTGCACCCCGTTTCGCCGCAATTCGTCGTCACTGCCACGAGCATCTCGAAACTACCAATATTTGTACACCCCAGGAAAGGCCCTTGAGCCGGCATTGGTTCTCCCCAGAGACTTGCATTACGCTGCGCGACCGTTCTCTGCGGTTTTTTTCGGATACGAATGGCAGCACTCTCGAGTCGTTGCGAAATATGGCGAGGGGGCTGGACTGACACATGCTGGATGACAAGCTGGACGGACGGACCACACCGCCATCAGTTCGACATACGCACAAACTTTTGGATTGACAAACAGTGACTGACAATTGAACCTCACCCCTCCGCGACTACGTGCTTTCGCAAAACCTTAGACCAAGGGTACCCCCAGTTTCGGTAAGCGTCACACCAAGTCGCACACGCTCTGCAAGCGTTGCGGTCGCCGCGCCTTCCACAACCAAAAGAAGACTTGCGCTCAGTGCGGCTACCCCTCGGCCAAGCTCCGCTCCTTCAACTGGTCCGAGAAGGCCAAGCGCCGCAAGACCACCGGCACTGGCCGCATGCGCCACCTCAAGAACGTCAACCGTCGTTTCGGCAACGGTTTCCGCTCTGGTTCGTTTTCAAAGCAATTGTCATTCGCTTGCAAGCTGGACTGACGACTGACTGATGACCATATCTACTTGGTAATCAGGCGCCCCCAAGACCGCCTCTGCCTAAATCAACCACACCAGCGTTGTGATTTTCAAACATGTGCAATTGTGTCGGTCGGGTTTGATGCAAGTCCTTTCGTCATCATTCGTGTCGATACATTTCTCCGTGGATGGAACCTTACTTGCGCGCTGGGAAATATTACAACCACTATGACACCCATCAGTTCGCTTTGGTCACTGTAATCAGTGAGAGAGGCGGCACGACTGTCGAGAAAAACAGTGTGGAAGATGGCGGCCGACTGGTTCTCGGCTGCTGCGCTTGGAAAACGTGTTCATGTCTGAGTGCAAGCTGCATACACCCCGCTGCCGCTAGCCAACCAATGTCGCGGTGACCACAGACAAGCACAATCTGGGTGGAAATTAAACGCCACACTATGTATGATACTTATGCATGAGGAGAAGTGGAAGCGAACGCGTGACCTCCATCCATCTGGCCAGCAATTGAATTTGCGGACGCATTGACGGCGAATCAGCGTCGGCACACTGAGCAATGCAAAGAATGGATCATCTTGGTACACATTGATCTAAGTAAACGATTTCTCTATGATGTCGTCGTCGCATCCATCGCATCGCCTGCCGCTGCCACTGCCACGACCACAAAGCGATCGGCCGCCACAAAGCAGTCCGCCACGGTCACCACATGCTGGCTCCAGCACAAACGGCCACGCGCACACGCCCAGTCGCCGCTTCTTTGTTGATCTCGACTTGGACGTGTTGCCCGCTGATCTGGGCTTCTCAACGGGCGACGGCAGCGGAAACCTCGGTACATCATCCTTCTCTGAACGCCGCGGATCGGGACTTGGCTTCGACACGCTGCCGCCCAGCAATCTTCAGCTCCAGTACGCTACCCTCACCCACGGCCCGCCAACAACGCCCAACGCCTTAAACCCCCACCCGACCCGCTCCCACCCGCAAACGCGTCGTCCGTCGACCGCCATTTCTCTGCGTCAACGTCCAGTCGAGCAGCAGTTGGTGGTACAGCATGATGACCATTGACCCAGATTTGGCTCTGTTTCTCGGCACGGACGTGGCCGATTCCGACGCGTTTTCCGTCACTTCAACGTCAACCATAGACCACGCTCTTGTCCCTGAGCCGCTTCTCTTCACCAAGGCCAGCCACGAGTCTGGATCCCGCCGCGTCCGGCGCGACCGTAACGGGTTCCCGGAGACGTCGGCCTTCTTTGATCCAGACAATGTCAGCGACGACGAGGATGAGGACGAAGGGATTGGTAGCAGCAAGGCCAAGCGGTCCAAGTCAAGCCATGGAACCGGTGGTCACGGTCGATTTCGTCATGGGCAGGATGCAGATGGGGACGCGGCCGACAAGAACTCACTGTTCGACTTGCCTCCGTCGGCTTGGTCGGTTGCTCCAGCAGCGCATTCGACAACGACCTCAAGAACCGTGTCCGAAACGGCGAGCACGACGCCAGCCATCAAGCTGGGGAATGGCACTGAAGCGCGTGCACCAAGTGACAAAAACTCCATCTTTGACATGGACTTTTCTGTCACCCCGGCACCAGCTCCACCAACGCCTTCGCCGTCACTCGTCTCGTCATCGTCATCCATTTTTACTCGACGCTCGAACAACAGCAACCCATGCCGCATCTGACAAAAACTCGTCCTTTTTCTTCGATTCGACCCCGACGCCTGCTCCTACCCCAGCACCTGCGACTCCTGCTCCAATGCGCATTTCAACCTCGTCATCCTCATCCAACGGGGACGCGCCGGTACCTCCCCGGCGAAAATCCATCTTTGACGAGCCCCCGTCCCCAACTCTTCCCGCAACCCTTGCTGCAGCTTCACCGCCAGCAATACCATCGTTTGCGCGCACCGACCGGCCCCCATCTCCCTCGAAACACTTGTTGCCAGGCAGCCCGATTGCCGCTTCGCTCTCAACAAGCCCAATTCTGATCCCGCTGCTCCGCACTGCCGAGCCGCCACCTGTCCCATTGCGTGACACGGGCGCGCCCATCTTGTCTTTGCAGGCGCGTCCTGTGGGCAAACCCAAACACTGGCCGCTTCCGGTCCTCCTCAGTCACACATTCAACTGGTAATGCGCTCAATTTGCACACATCCGTTGACATGGCTCCGAGCAGTAACACAACGAGCAGTCTGCTCCTGCACCCACCGGCCTCGCCACGCCGCCGTAGCGCCACACGTGCATCGCCAGGCACCTCTTCGTCTTCCGCTGCAGGAATCACCACATCGTCGCTCGACTTGCCCTCGCCCACGTCCTCGCGCCCAAGCGCTAGTCCCGCTCTCGCCTTGCAACCCTCGGACCTGATGCTCGCTTGGGACCCAATCGACCCGTCGTCCTTTATCCTGCACTATGTCCCACTGCGCAAAAATCTCCTGGGTGTTGGGCTGCACGCATCCGTGTACCGCGGAACCTATGTGGCGCACGCGGGCGCGCCCGAGCGGCCATGTGCGGTCAAGGTGCTTAACCCGGACTCGGAAGAGTCGCAGGCCACCGGGTTGCTCGAAGCCGCATTGCTTGGGCTGTGCCGGCATCCAAACATTGTGCGGGCCATTGATATTGTGGACGTGGCGAACTACCCCTGGGATGTCGACAAGCATGGCGCGGTGCCTGAAGGGTGGACGAGGGTTACGCTGGCGAACTTAAGTGTGCCGCCGCCTGCAGACTTGTTGACCAGTTCGTTTGTGAGGGTGGCAAGTGGGGATCCAGCGTGGGTCGAAGAGGCGAGGAGGGAGAGTAAGGCCAGAAGGGAAGCGAGGGAGTCTGCGTCTGCATCTGCGTCGGCGCAGTCGAGCCGAGCATCGTCACTTGGCAACTTGGCGGCCAGCGAATCGGCGCGTGTGGGACAGATGCCGAGGTCCGAGTCGCCTGCCGAAGTTGCCTCAGGCAGCAGCGCCGCGCTACTGACAACTTCATCTCACTGCTCGACTCCACGGTCCATGTCGCCGTCACCCACCGTCCCTCGGCGCTTGCCTCACTTGCGCACTCGCCCGCGCCGTTCATCCCGCCTCGGTCGCCGGAGTACGTGCTTGTCCTGGAACTGTGTGAGGGTGGGTCGCTGTGGTCGTACGTGCGGTCCAACCCAACCACGGTCGGGCGCCGCCGGTGGATGCGGTGGGCGCGCCAGCTTGCACAGGCCGTCGCCGCCATGCATGCACACCGCATTGTGCACCACGACATCAAGCCGCAAAACATCTTGCTGGACGAGTTCCAGGGCATCAAGCTATCGGACCTGGGCGGCGCAGAGGTGGTTCCCCGGCAAGGATTTTTCGATGCGGCGTTGGGAAAGGCACGCTGGCATTTATGGCGCCAGAGCTCGTCAATCAGATGGCGTACAATGCGTCCGTGGATATTTACTCGCTAGGCGTGACGCTGTTTGTGGTGGGCATCCTGGGGCACGAACCCTTTCTTGGGTGCTCGAGCCCCGTGCAACTGCTCATGGCCGTGGCACGCGGGTTTTGGAATTGGCCAACAAACGTGCCCGAGCCGGCACGCCATTCGCGCATGGCGGATCGCGTCGAGGATCCAGATACGCGTGGTGTAATCCGGGCATGCATTTACGACGCGGCGTGCCGCATCCACATGCGCCCAATCGGTTTCTGCGGTTCTTGAATGGCGATTTGGTCGATTCCGGGATTTGGGACTTGTTGACCCGGTGCATGAATGCGGATTCCGAGATGCGGCCGACGGCGGCCGAGCTCGTGAGCGAGTTGCGTGGGTTGGATGGGCTGGAGGTAGATGCAGCAGAGTTGTGAGCCTGAGAGCGAGAGTGGCAGAGCGGGAACAGCTAAAAAGACAGACGCCCAGATATATGCATACCCTCGTTCATTTCTTTTTTTTTTTTCTCATGTTTCTGTTCTTGCTTGACTCTCTTTTGTTGCATTCTCGTCCTGCTGTTGTGTATGTATTTGCCTTTTCGCTCTAGCCGCATGCAGTTGCTTCGCCTCTTCCCATGCACCAATGCACTCGATCGCCATCGTCTCTTTCGTAAACCTGTTGCTTCGCCATTTGAACACACTGAACATGGCAAACGTGGTCAATGTGCGATAAGAAGATGTATTGTATTTCATCTTCGCAGACAATGGTATCACGAAATGGGTTATTGCACATTGAAGGAGGACAAGGGCCGCGGCAGGAGGAATGCTACACATTGAGCGTGAAGAAGACCGCCTCTTCCCCTGCCCCTGCGACACCGTTGCTTGATCCATCGCTTGTCCCTGCTGACGACGAATGGCCGGCATTGCCCAGACCGCCCGCATCGCCAGTGTCCCAGCCCTGGCTTTGCACGCTTTGCGATGATGGTGGCGGAATGGGTGCCGGGAGCGAGTGGAGTTGCGAGAACGCGTCCAACAAGGATGGCTCACCTGAGGCGCTGTCGCTTTCGAGCTGGTTTTGCTGAGCCGTTGCGTGATTGGTTGGGTTGGATCCGGTTCCGCCGGCGGGCGCTTGGGTTTCTTGCCGCATGTCTTGCAAGCTGAATTGGCCAACCCCCGCGTCGGCGCTCTCGACTTTTGCGGATGATGCAGGCAAGTGATGACCCTTGGACTGCGAATAGAGGCTTGTGTAGTCGAATTGGACCAGGTGCACCTCTGTCCAGTCAAGGGGCCGAAACTGTGCGCTCTGCGTGTCGACGAGGGCCGATGGCGAGGGCGTGAAGAGAATGGGGTTGTTGGTCATGATGTTGACAGGTGGGATGTTCATTTGGTATCGAGGTTGACGGATGAGAGAGCAGCGGCCGGTCTCGGGAGGAGGGACACTGGGACAATTATCAGTTTCCCTGGCCGTATTGGATGAGAGTCCATCGAGCTTGAAGTGAGTGTCGTGTGGGAAAAGGCTCACCAAGATCACTGCGGCGGGATGATAGGGCAATATGATTGACCGCAGGGACGCACTTGCCGAGCGGTACCGGTCCAGGCTTGACGATTGGTGTTTATTTCAGGCCAATTCATGTCTCCCGCAAACAAAACAATAATACGAATGGAGGTTCCGTTGCGTTGCCGCTGCCGCTCGCAAAAAGCAATCACAAAGCGACTTGAAACGGACCGGATTGCGGTGCATTTCAGAGGATCTGATCAGTTCACGCCGGCACCGGCACAGACTTGCTTCGATTTTGCTGGCACTCCGCCGCACTCGACCTGCAACTCGACGGCAAGAGAATGGACGCCCAAAGAGAGTCCAGTAAGCATTAAGGGCGGAGGGAATCGCGTTTATGAATGTAAATACGGAGGCATGAATCAAGGCTCGAGAGCCATTGACAAGAAAAACACAAAATGTGGGGGGGGGAAACAAGTAAAAGAATTGAAAAAAAGACACAAACAGAAGCAAAGCAACAAGTACTTACCAAGACGAGAAGGAAAGGCAAACAATTCTGCAGCATAAAGCGAAAAGAAGAAGAAAAAAAAAAAACCAATGGAGAAACTGCGTTTGACTGAGAAGAAGAAATAGTACCAAACACCCACCATGAGAAAAGAGCGGGATCGGAAAAGGAAGCAGATAGAAAGAAACAGGATGTCAAGGTTCGGGATGGAAGAGGGGGAAGACATGAGCAACCCGCCAACAAAGCGCGGCCACCCAGCGTTGTGTGGGGCTAGCTGGAGAGGGGGAAAACGAAACAATACAAAAGAAGTTAACGTTAAATGCAGACAATTGCGTGGAGTGACGACAACCCAGCTTGGTACGTGACACGTCAAATCAACAACCCAGGGCTCGCTGCCCTCTCCCTCACAGTTGGATTGGTATCGGCCACCAGTGTGCTCTTTGCTGCCACCAAACCATGGACCAACGCATCTGCATGCTCTGGCGGCGTGGCCAGCCCTGACACCAGTTCTGGTGCGTCGGTCAAGGCCGTTGCCACCAACGGATGCGCAAATGTGCCCGAGATCTGAAGCCGCACGTCCAAAACGCGGTCGCGCGCAAGGCCAGCTAGCACAGCACCCAAGGGAGCACCCATTTCCGCCATGAGCGCCGACGAGCCCACGACCGCGGGCGTCCAGAGGGCAACGGCCGTGGCGGCGGCCATGCGATCGTGAAAGTGGTCGGCTTCGGCCATGGCCGTGATGCGCGACACAAGGTCGGAACGGTGGGCGGGGGCGAGCTGGTCGGCCAGGTCAGGCAGACTGGCCGCGGCCGAGAAGCGGACGGACGTGACGGGATCCGCCAGGAGCGTCATGAGGATTGGTGCGAGCACGGCCCATGCGCGGTCGAGTGGCGACTTGGCCGGGTCTTGACTAGTGGAGACTGACGACGGTTCGACTCCTTGCATGGGATCGTCGCACTCGATCTTGGGTGTCGCTTTGCCGTCGGCACCGGCCTCGGCCGAGGAGCTCGTGGCTGATGTTGCATCTGTGGCTGTGGTAGCAGCAGGGACCTTGCTTTCGAGAACAGTCAAGACACCCGGTCGCAAGTACAGCTCGAGCCACGACGGCAGCGTCCGTGCACAAACCCGTCGCAAGTGCCAGTTTTCGTTGGATACAAGCAGGTCCATGGGCACGCGCAAAAGCTCGATGGGGATATCTGCTGGGTCCTCAATCTGCGCAAGGATACCCGGCAGCTTGGCGTAAAGCTGGGACTTGGTCTACAAAGGCAATGATTCCAAAGCAAGAGAATTAGCTCCACATCTCTAGTCCGAAAAGCCATGACGGCAGCAAAAAACAAGGAAACTTACCTGATCCTCTTCCCTGGCCAACCAATCCTGAACCACGGGCACGATGTCCACGGCAACGCACGACCGGGGAACAACACGCGCAAACACGTCAGCCGCCGCCATCAACGGCCTCCGCAAATCCATCAATGGGTCCCTGGCAAGCGTCATGAACAAGGACCTAAACCTTGACGTCCACCACTCGCTCGGCATGGTGGCCACCATGCCGGGCAACGCATATGCGCATCTCGCCATACGATCCGGATCCTTCCACTTCATGCCAACAAGACAGTAGGACTGGACGAGCTCTTCGGGGACACGGTGCGGATACAATGCGCGCGGGGGCAAGTGTGCGACAGCCAGCGGCGTCGAAAAGATGGGGTCATCTTCGCCCGGCAGAATTGCGCGCGGGGTGCGCAGGTCCATGGTCAAGGCAGCGCGTGCGGGTTCGTCGTCAATGTGCTCGTCTGCGTCGTCCTCGTCATCTTCCTCGTCGCTGTCGACGCCCGCGCCACTGTCCAGCTCAATCACGCCCTTGCGTACGATGTCGGGGGCGGCGGTGGTACTCGGCCCAGACACAGGCGCAGCAGCAGTACTGGTGGGCCTCTTTGGAATCTTTGGATCGGTCCCGCCCGTTGCAAATGCAACAATAATCTTTGGCAACCCGGCATAAATTGCATCCCTCACATTCTTGCTGGCATCGCCCAACACGGTGGAAATGAGCGCCATGCCCGCGACTTGCTGGACGGCCGCCGGCGACTGCTCAATGACTGCTGCACACGCCTCGGCGGCGCGCCTGCGTGTCAAGTACGACTTGTCGCCTGCCAGCACCGTCATGACCGGATACACTTGGCGCTCGAGCGCGTCGTGCGTGGGCAAGGGCACGCATGCGGCAATGGCGGCGGCCGCAGCCGATCGCACCTGATGCAGCGTGTGCGTGGAGAAGCGGTCGGCGATCAGGCCCAACAAGCGTGCGCGGTCGTTGGCTGACAGCAACGGGTGGAAGATTGGGTCGGCAACAAGTTCGAGCAGCGCAGCGTGCATGTCGTCGACGCGTTTTTGAATGCTGGGCGGTTGATTCGACCCAGCTCCACCAAACCCGTTGGGCGGGCTCTCGTGGCCCGCAAGCCCCGATGACCAGCTTCCAAATGCGCCGGAAGCTGACGTGAGCCAGGTGTCGCCGCCCGCACCCCCGCCGCCGCCCGATCCGGCCGACCCGGCAGGTTGCGTAAGCAAAAACAACAAGCTGCGCAAGTGCGGGTCGGCGGCCGTGCCGTATGATGAGGCCGCAGATGCGTGTAAGCGATCCGTGGACGATCCTCGCGACGACCCGAGCGACATTCGCCCGCCATTGTTGATGTTGTTGCTGCTGTTGTTGGCATGTTCGTCGTCCGACAGCGAGTGAGTTGACGACGCGTAGCTAGAGTTGAATCCGGCGGGGGTCACGGGCGATTGGCCCGCGTGCACGAATAAGGTGGCGGCGTCTGGCGCGGGCGCGCTTCCGCCCAGTTGTGGGGAAAGGCGTGCAGAGGACGGTGGCACGTCTGTGGTTGGGGGCAGCGGGGATGAATCACCCGCGGGGGTCCCCGAGGTGGGCGTGGATGCCGACGCGGCGGCCTTTGCAGAGGGGGGCTCCATGGCATCCAGCGAAAACACGGTCTTGTTGGGCTCACCCGCAGTGGCCACTTTAAAGTTTTTCGAGTGGTCAATGAACCGCGCACTCTTTGGTGAGTTTCTGGCCTGGCCATTACCGGTCGTTGGCGACAAGGACGAAGATCCGGCACCGCTTGCGCTCGCTACCGCGACCGCGGCCGCCGACGTTCCGGCCGCAGCCAACATGATGCTTGATCCCGCAGGACTCCCCACCATCGACCCGCTCGCAGCAGCCGCGGAACTCACCTGCAACTTGAGTGCGGCCTTTTCCCTCTCTTGCATCTCGACGGCTTGTCGGACTTTCTCCTCGGCGGCCTGCGCCGCGGCGATCGCGCCATCCACGAGCTCCTGTGCCGCGTCGGGTGTTAGCGACAAGAGCCGCAGTAGCCAGTCGGCGAGCGCGCGGCCAAGCCCGTCAATTGCGACTTGCAGCGCCCCGTTGCGTGCCTCGGGATGCACCTTGAAGTGCATGCGGACAGCTGCCGGGTCCATGGTCAATGCGCGCAAGAAGTGGTCGTGCGTCAGGTCGGCGATGCGGCGGACCGGGTCGACGAGCAAGGGTAACAGGGTCACGTTGAGCAAGTGCATGGGTAAAAACGTGGGGACGGCCGTTGTGGACACGGACGAGGTAGGAGATGAAGGGTTGAGAACTGACAAGGCCGAAGGCGGCGGAGACAAAAGTACCTGACTGCCCATGTGCGACGCGCCGGCGGCCCCGGCCGGTGCATCCACGGCCGCCGCCGACGACGACAAGAGCGGTGTAGCGTTCCAGCGCATGTCCTTTGGCGTGCCCTGTTGCAACAAGCTGATGCACGCAAGCGGACTCAATGGGCTCGTTGACCCCGTGCCGCCAACCGACCCTGCGGATCCGGAATGCGGCAAAGCAGGCATGGGCTGGCTCATGGCATTGGACAGTTGCGCTTGAACGGCCAAGTCGGCCAACGAATCCGTACTCTTGACCGCCGCCAATCCGCCCGCAAGTCCACCTTCTCCGGGCGTTGCGCGCGTGGCCACGTACGCCATGAGCATTTCGGGGACGGCGGTGGCTGCGGCCGACCGCACTTGGGAATCGTGGTCGGTGGCCAGGGCAAACAAACGCGCAAGCGAGTCGTTGAGCGTTGCCTGGCGCGAGATCTTTGGCAAAATGTAGGGCAGCGACCGGGCAAGGTACATGCGGTGCGCCGTCACGGTCGATGTGGCGTATTGGCGCAGCTTGTCTGCCGGGCGCAAGTATTCGATTTGTTCCAAGGGGACATAGTGGTCGGGAATGACTACCACGTCGGCCAGGGCTTCACCACCACCACCACCACCGGAATTGGAGGGGAGCGGCGGTGAGGGGATCGGTGCGGGAGGGGCAAAGTGCAGGTTTGACCCCTTGGACGGTGACGAATTGGATGAAGAGGAAGAAGAAGAAGAAGTGGAAGCAGGCGAAGGTGTGGTTTCGGGCGGATCGTCGTTTGGGTCTGCAATGCGGTCTCCCGGGTGTTGTGCGATGGGCGCATTGCGTTTCGCCAGCGCTTGCGCAATGGGGTCTGTTGGCTCGCTCGGGTCGACGATGCGGTCGCCTGGATGCTGTGCAATGGGCGCGTTGCGTTTGGCAAGTGCCTGGGCAATCGGGTCGAGCACGGGTTCGGAAGGGTCGGCAATCCGGTCGCCAGGGTGCTGGATGGTGGGCGCGTTGCGTTTGGCAAGAGCTTGCGCAATGGCGTCGCTTGCGGGCGAGGGGGAAACAGGCGAGATGGGTGGAGACATGGCGACAGTCCCTGTCGGTGTGGAAGCGGAAGCGGTTGCACTTGATGATGCTGTTGCTGTTGTGGTGATTGGAGGAGTCAAGAGGGCGGAGGGGAAGGCGGAAGATGTGGGGGAGGCACCCGAGTGCGGGGTGGGACCCTCATCGTCGTCAAAGAAGCCGAGGTCTGCATTGAGGACATGCAATGGAAACAAGTGGGTGATGGTCAGCATGATTCGCCTCTCAAAACGAAGGGCAGGGTCATCGACACAAGCAACGGAGGGAAACCGCACCAGCCATGGTGAAATTTTCAATGCGAGTCTACCTATACAGCGGTACAGTGCTATCGTGTTCCAGTGTACACAGCCAGTCAGCCAGTGAGCCAGTCAGCCAGTCAGCCTTGGTGGCTCTCGGGCGAGTGGGTCCAAATGAATCGAGCCCGATCGATCGGTCCGGGAATGAGGGAGTGAGCTGGGTGACCGTACTGCGATCGAGGATTTTTCTTTTTTCACTCGAGCAATGGGGTAAGCCAGGATTCCGGGCAGAGGGACCGCACAAGAGGGCAAGTCGATGGTACCGATATGTAAACGCGGAGGTGTATTCACAACACTGCACGCATGCGCGTCCACTTGGACTTGATGAACTGGAAGTGGGTGGCCAGGCGGGATGAGATGAGGAGGTGCAGCAGACCAAAAAGCAAAAAAGGGAGCTGAGCTCGAGGCGATGGATCGGGACAGCTCCTACGAAAGGAATCGGCGTCAGACGGGACTGCGACTTGGACTTGGAGTCCGTTGTGTACACCGGCAGATGAGATGAGCTGACGTTGAAATGAAGATGTCGGCAGCGCGTTCAAAGTTGAGCCGTGGAACGGATCCGTCGGTCAGAGTGGCAGGGTGGGAGTGGACCACGAGTCGGTTCCATCCAAGCAGAATCAGAGTCGGATTGTGCCAAATATCATGGAATGCGTAGGCGTTGCGTGCGTTGCATCGAACTTGATGACGGCAGCTCTTTCATTCTGGAACTTGCTTGGTGGCCCTTGACCTTACCGGTGGTACATACACATCGACCGCCGCCCGCACTCGACCATCGCCACCTTAATGCTGCGGTCACGTGCCTCTCTTCGACGTGACGCGTTCGGCGTGTGGCTTTGCTTTGCCTGGTGGGATCGGAGGACCGCGTTGTGCATTGTGACACCCCAAAATGCAATGTTAATGTTCAAAGCATCACCCATGAAAATCAAAGCAAGGACCAACAGCCACCCACTCGGACTCTGTGCAACGCATTCCCACGGTCAGCAAACCTCTTTTCGCCGACTTCCTCTCCTTCAGTGGCTGGCTGATCACAATCTCGCACCGCCCATCATCGTCGTTGATCATGGACATGGACGGCCCAACATCAACCACGAGCACAGCAGCGGCTGCTGGCCCTGGCCCTGGCTCGCTCAAACGCATGCGCGATCCCAGTGACCATGACCTCCACCATGATTCGCTCCAGACAAAGTTCTCGTTCGACTTCAACCCGGCTCCTCCATCGCTGCCCGCTGGAACCGTCCCGGTCAGCGTGGCCGTGGCCGCGCCCTCAGCCTTGACCTCGGCCAACCGCCGCGAATCCCTCATCAAGCCGCCGTCCTCTTTCGCTGGCAACACCCTCGCCCACGTCACGCACCGCGAGACCTTTGCGTTTTCCACGGCCCCGACAAACTCGGCCTTTGCCCACGCCGTTTCCAATCGCCGAGAGTCCATGTTGCCGCTCCCCACGTCATCCATTGATCACGTTCTGCCCACCAACACGAAGCGATCTGAAAATGCCGCCCCTCAACCGCCACCCATGCGCAAACTCACTGCTCCGCCCTCAGCCTACGCTGCCGCCACCACCTCATCTTCCGACCCACACCTTGGCCCTGCACAAAAGAAACAGCGCACTGCAACGGGCGCCGCTCCGGTCGGACGCTCGACCGCCACTTCCACCTCTGGCCGCTTCAACGCAACGGGCGGCTCGGCACGCGCCGCAGTCAACCCTCCGGGTGTTGCGCGCCGCACATCTGTTGCTTCTTCTGGGTATGGCACCTCGTCCTCATCCACGGCATCGACACGCTCGACGCTTGCGCGGTCGACGACTGGGCTCGCGTCTGCTTCCTCGACCACGCGCCGCAACTTTACATCCACGTCCTCCTCGATGACAAGACCCACGGCCACGGCAGCGGGCGCCGCATCTGCAGGGCTTGCGTCCGTCCCCGAAGACAAGCCACTGCGCATGGACACATCCACCATGCACGCCCTCGGCGACCACATTGCCTCGCAAATTGCATCGGGTAACTCGGAGCAAATGGCGCAGTTGCAGGCACAAATTGTCGAGTTGCAGCGCACACAGCTCGCGCATCAGGAAACTTACATCAAGGCCGTGGACGAACGTGTTGAGATGGAGGGCAAAGTCGCAAAGATGGAAGCACAGCGTACGTTCGTCTTTCCCTTCCTCTTGACTTGTTGGTGCACCATCATTCAGCTCACATGAGCAATATCAGTCACCATTGCCGAATCGGACCGCGACCGGCTCCGCCGCGACCTCGACGCGTGCTCCTCGGATCTCGCCGACACGCGTGCCAAACTTGCCCGCCTCGACGCCGACCACAAGGAACTGCAAGCCATTCACGCCGACCAGCTGCGCGTGCAAGAAGCCGAGCGCCAGCAAGAAATGGGCCAGCTTCGGATTCACGCGCAAACCTTGGCAACGGAACGCGATGCACTTGCTGCGCGTGTGGCTGCTCTCGAGCAAGACATATCGGTTGCTCGGTCGACGCTCAGTGTGGTGAGTGCAAGGGAGTTGGATTTGGGCACGGCACATGCTGCGTTGCGTGCCAATTATGAAAGTGTGACGCACCAGCTCACGGCCACCACCGAGACGTTGGCCGAGCGCGACGCGCGCGTGCTCGAGCTCGAGGCCAAGGTGCGTGAGATGGAAATGGACCGGCGCAGATTGCACAATGAGATCCAGGAGCTCAAGGGTAACATTCGCGTGTTTCTGCGCGTGCGCCCCGTGCTTGCCCGCGAAAAGAGTGCGGCAGCTTTGGATCATCTCAAGCTGGACGACAAGTTGAATGCCGTGGATTTCGTGGTCAAGCGCAACACGGCCGACGGCAGGGTCTTGACCGAGCCCATCAAGTACAAGTTTGACAAGGTGTTTACGCCACAGGCGTCGCAGGCCGCCGTGTTTGACGAGATCTCGCACTTGGTCCAGTCAGCGCTCGACGGGTACAATGTGTGCATTTTGGCGTATGGCCAAACAGGTAGCGGCAAGACGTATACCATGGAGGGCAGAGGGTTGCCGAAGCCCGGGTCGGTAGACGACCAAATTGGCGATCCGTATGCCAATGACGAGCGCGGCATGATTCCGCGCGCCGTGGATCAGATCTTTTTGACTGCAAAGGACCTCAGGGAGCAAGGGTGGGAGTATGACTTTTGCGGGCAGTATGTCGAGATTTACAACGAGACGGTGCGCGACCTGTTGAGTTCCGAGTCTGGGTCTGCAACCACCACAACGCGTGGAGGAGCCACTGCCTCGGGATTGCGTGGACCAGGCGCGTTTGGACCGGGCCGTGGCGCCGCCGGCGCCAGCGCTGCTGCTTCAGGATCTGCGGGTGGCGTGGACGCAAACAAGCTCGATGTAGTAACGGATCCAGTCACGCAACTGCCACACGTTCCGGGGGCAACAAAGCTCCCACTCACAACCCCGGCCGAGGTACACGCCATGCTGACGCTTGCGGGCCGCAACCGCAGCGTTGCGTCCACGCCATGAACGACCGGTCGTCGCGGTCGCACTCGGTGTTCATCTTGTTTTTGCGCGGCGCCAATGCACTCACGGGCGAAAAGTGCGAGTCGCAATTGTTTTTGGTGACTTGGCCGGATCCGAGCGCATTGCAAAGTCGGGTGCCGGAACGATCCCAGCCGGTTGAAGGAGCAACGAGTATCAACAAGTCCTTGACGGCCTTGGGCGACGTCATTGAACAACTGATTCGGCGTGGCGAGCGCATGGACAAGGCGCGGCGGCGGCGGACAGGCGGCGACGAGGATGCCTATGTTGGGTTCCGATCCAGCAAGTTGACGCACTTGCTCAAGGCCGGGTTGGGCGGCAATGCAAAGGCGCTCATGTTTGTCAATGTGTCGCCCTTGGTCGAGAGCAGTGCAGAGACAAAGAATCTTTGACTTTGCAAGTCGCGTCAATGGGCGCAGATTGGGACGGCAAGGAAGAATGTGCAGAGGAGCGGTGCAAGTAGGTACGATGGGTGGGGACAAGGTTTGGTGCCGGGCTGTGCGAGGATGTGACTTTTTGTTTTGTTGTTATTTATCTCATTGTCATTGTTCAGCATTCATACATTTCAATTGGCGTCGAATTACCTGTGTTATTCTTCTCGCATCTGCAGCAGGCCTGGCGTGGACGAAAACTTGACGCCATCGTTTCGGATGTCGGTGGCTGCAACTGTCACAGCACAGCGTCAATCTGAGGGCATAGGGCGACTGCGGATGAAGGCAGAGCAACGCGCGTCCGCGCATCCTCTTGCGAGGCCAAGTCCAAGTTCGAGTGCGAGGCCAATCACGAATGCGAGTACAAGTACGAGTCCGAGTTGCTATCGCCCATCTCGCTACTGTATCGGGCCAAGCAAGACGTACAAGAAGTCACCCGCGAGCACATGCAAGAAGACAATGCACCAGGCGCGCGGTGTGACGACCAAGAATGTCGCGAGGTGCACATGCACACAAAAGCGCCGTCGACTGCTCGCCAATTGGGTCTGTCGCGTTCGGGTCCGGATTCCGATTCGGACCGCTCGTGCTACTCCGACTGGAGCGATCACCACGAACGGTACATTGGCCAATTACCCGCCCGACCACGGGTGGGAAAACTGTTGCCCAGGATTCGCCGTACGCGTCAAAGGCGGTGAAGCATTGTCGCCAGCCATCTCGCGGATTCTGGCCAACGGCACAGCAGTGCCAAGCGCCGACGCAACCTGTTCCCGGGTGACTACAAGTTTCCAGCAGCACTATTGCCGGCCGTTGCGCATGATTCTTCCACGGCTGATTTACCGATGCATCCAGTACTCCGCCAAGGCGCTCGCAAGCGCAAGTTCTTCAGTGTAGATTCCGGTCATTGGATGGGTGATGACGATACAAGGGGCGACATCAATTGGTTCAATCGCAGTGACAGCAGCGCCAGCGTCATTATTGCAGTGATTCGGACCATTCATACGGGAGGGAGGTGGACGATGAGGACGGGTATGAAGGTGGGGACGAGTGGGACGCTTGAGTCTTGATCTACGCGTGCAGCCTGCACGCGTTGTCGTCGCCGTCGTCTTATTTACACAAGGAAATCGTACATTGATGTGGTGGTTGTCGGTCGTGAGAGTGGGTCGTGAGTGTGTGTGCAATTTGTGGAATGTCAAAAGGGAAGCAACTCAACTCAACCCAATCACCAGTCCCCAATGCTGCTACCAACAGCGTCACTTGGGATTCTTCTCTCAAATGAATGTTAGTACATATTTACTTCGCACCCCCTTCTCACATTTAATTGAGACTGGTGCGGGCGCCACTTTTGTTCCTGTCATGCTGCCAACTGGTTTAGCTGAATAAAAGAATTGCTTGCGCATTCACGTTGACTTGTGTGCCGCTGTGTGATAATGTCACGTAAAGTCGTGGTTGCATTGGTCCACGAAAGACGAAACTTGGATGGAATATAATATCTTTACATAGTGTCCGAATTCGGCACATACAACATGCAGACCTTGACTGTGACAAACAGTGACAACAACAACGACACGTCAAACCTTGAGCGTCTTTTCAAAAATGTCTTGATTCAACTCGTGCACGTCCTTTGTCCACTTGGACCCACCCGATACGGCAGGATCCGACGACGATGGCAATGGGTCGCCATGGTCAAACAAGGAGGACGTCGGTACACTACCATTCCCTTGGCCTTGGTCACGACCGTGCTGGGCGGCCGATTGAAGCAACTTGCTGCTCGCCGACGCGGGCGACTTTTCCGTCAACGACTTGAAGACACTGAGGCCCTGGGCGACCATGCCCGCGGCATCCCCAACGCCGCTCGGCACCACCACAACACTGCCCGCATTCTTTGCGATCCCACCCCAGGCATCCACCCACCGCTCGGCAACCTGCAGCGCCGCGGCATCTGAACCATTGTTGCCGTCGCCGTCACCCTTGGAAATGGCCTGCGCCACTTGTGCAATACCCCTTGCGGTTGCGTCGGCATGCAGTAACACGGCACGTGCGGCACCCTCGGCCGCGTTAATGGCGGCTTCCCTCTGTGCCTCTGACGCCAACACCCTTGCGCGCTTTTCACCTTCGGCCACATTGATTGCGGCCTGGCGCTGGCCCTCGGACTCGAGAATGTTTGCACGCTTTGAGCGTTCGGCCGACACTTGCGAGTGCATCGAGTGGATGACTGACTCGGGCAAATGAATGTCCCTGACCTCGTACCGCAACGTTTCAATGCCCCACGCCTCAGCGGCCGCGCCAATGGCATCAACAATGTGTGCATTGAGCTCTGCACGCTCGGCAAGCATGCGGTCCAGTGTCAAGCGGCCGATTTCGGCACGCATGGTGGTTTGCGCAAGCTGCGCAACGGCAAATGACGGGCGCTCGACGCCGTACGAGGCCTTGACGGGATCGACAATGCGAAAGTAGAGCACGCCGTCCAGCTCGAGCGAGACATTGTCGGCGGTGATGGCCGATTGCGAAGGGATGGTCACGGCCACCTCCTTGAGCGTGTGCGTGTAGGCAATGCGTTCGACAAACGGGATGAGCACGGCAAGGCCTGGTTCGAGCACGCGCGAAAACTTGCCGAATCGTTCAACGACCCAGGATTGTTGCTGGGGAACAAACTTGATGCCCGTGTTCCATGGCAGGTTGGCTTGACTTGGGTCAATGGTTGGGACAGAGCCTTGGTAGGATGAGCGGCTCGAGTAGTGGCGGGTCGCGGGCTGCAATGCCGTCCAGAGCTGGCGAGGTTCTCGATGGGCACGAGACGGCAACGCAGGCGTCGACGACAACGGCAAAGCCAGCCCACAGGTTCGTGACGGCAATAATGGTGCGCTGGCAGTCGACGTGCGAATCGTTGCAAATGACGACAGAGAGCGGATCAAAGCGGGAGTCGAGCGGGCAATGATGGCCCTGGTCGCCGTGGAAGTGGAAGTGGCGAGGCGAGGCAGGAGGGCTGTTCCTGCAAGGGACGAGGCGGCGCGGATCACGGACGGAGAAGACAGCGTCGACATTGCGAATTGGTGTGCATAGAGTGTTTTCGGGGAAAGTGCGTTGATGAGTAATACTCAGAAGACTGGAAACTATGAATGAGAATATGAATATCAATTGAGTTTGACTTGTGATCTGTGTTGGATTGAGCGTACATAGTCACCCTTTTTGTACTTCGAGGTTTGTCAATACGGCAGCAGGCTCAGGCCAATACACATGTGCGATTGAGAGGGCGAAAGCAGGTACCGAACCCCGAGTTGGACGACGGACTCTGCCTGACTCAGTTGGACGGCAACCGCCGAGTCGCCGACACGTCACCCTTCAGCTCGTCTGCCCGGCCCCACCCGCACTGGGCATTTGGTCGCAGGCGAGATGGTGCTCTTCGTGGCGGCAAAGACCAGATTAATGGAGACGCGGGCAGCTGCCCATACCTGAAGCGCGATATCGGGCATCAGTGTTGGGAGCAACTCGGCCAAGCAAACGAAATCGTGAAGACCTCTTACAAGTTCTGCCTGTCTCTGGCGATCAAGGCCAGCCGCCGGCGAGTCTCACGGCACGCCGGGCGTGGCCGATGATGAGACAGAATTGCGTGCGAGAGTGTGTGAGTCAATTGGTCGCGACGAATCCACACGAAACTTTGGGGTGTTTTTGCCAGGTTCCATGACAAGTCACCTTTCTCGCGCCGCTTGGACCTGCTTTGGTACTGAATTGATGCGGGCAGCAGCCTGTTCGAACCCATCACGGTTTACCGCTCTCCCGCAAGCTCACGGCTATGGCGAAGAAGGGAACTCATGTTGCTCGCCGTGACGATGCATGAGACTTGTCATTGCTCTGTCCAGAGCCATTTACGGTAGAACTGGCCGCAATGATTGCATCTGCTGGCTTCAAAGCTCTCGGTCGACGCCGCCTCCTTGTGAGCGCCGTGATGTGGCGACAGAGCCTGGTCAGAGCAAAGAGTTGTGGTGGTTTCCATCCGGTGCGGTTGCACTTGCTGGCGCCGTGGCTCATCAGGCTCGCCGCTTGGGCACTACTCCAAGGACTCACACCCAACCTACCAGAGCAATGAAACAATGAAGCGGGAGCTCGGTGCCCATGAGATGTCTGCCCGTACCAGATCAAGTACGCGCCTCATTGTGCGATCCCAAGCCCGCTGAGCCCCCACCTGCCTCCGATGTTTCCCACTCCGATCTCAACCCTCAACAACCACTTCACGTGCTCGGCCGCCATTGTATTCCATTCGCGCCAAAGATTCCCTCAATTCCCGCCTGGGCTTGGTCCATGGGTCATGGTCGAATGTGGCCAACGTCTTGCTTGAACCAAGTGTCGAAAGCATGCGGATACCGCCTGCGACACCTTTTGCCAACAACCATTGCCATTTGACCGCTTCTTTCTCTAAATAGATTCATGGGAAAGAACGAGCGTGCACCAATACGCCTTCTGAGCCTCTTTGAGGCTATCTGTCTGCATGAGCAAGGGCCAACAAGTGGATCGCTTGCTTGGATGAGCGAGTCACCTCGGCTGATTCCCCTCAACCCAACTTCCAACCGGGCATTGGGCCAGTACAATACAAATATCGCTCACGTCCCCTCCTATCTCATTCCAAACGGATCAATATCCCCCATACCCCACGCCTTCTCACCATTCCTAGCTGGCCTAGTTCAATCCCCGTTCCAAGTTTGACACTTGCCTTCCTGATCACACCGCTGTCCATTACCATCTCCCTCTCCATCCATCCACCATGATCTCTTCACCATCCTCCTCGTCCTCGTCGCGCCGGTCGCCCATCAAGTTCACCTCGACCCTCCTCGTTGCGCTGGCCGCCATTGCCCTCTTCTCGTCGTCGGCCAACTTGTTCGGCGCGTCCTCGTCCAACGGCGTTCTCCTCGCCAACGCCTCGCCAATCGCACACCCGGCCGCCCCGGCCTCGATCGAACACACTGGCGTTCATTCGTTCAGGTTGCACGCGCGTGATGCGGCAAAGGCCAATGCGGCCAAGGGTGCCAAGGGTGCCAATGGTGCCAATGGTGCTGCCAAGGGTGCTGACGGTGCCAATGGAAACCAAGGCGCCAAGAACGGCAACAACAATGGCGCAAAGAATGGAAACAACGGCGCAAAGAAGAACCAGGGACGCAAGGGTAAGAAGGGCCAGGGCAAAAAGGGGCGCAAGAACAATGGCAAGAAGGGGCGCAAGAACAACGGCAAGAAGCAACAGCAGAACAATGGCAACAATGGCAACAATGGCAACAATGGCGGCGCAGCTGGTCTGTCCCAAGTCGAGCAAAAGATTGACAACTTGACCCAGCTCGTGCAACAGCTTGCCGCGCCGGCGGCGCGAATGGCAACAACCAAGCCGGCAACGGTAACAACCAAGCCGGCAACGGTAACAACCAGGCCGGCAACGGTAACAACCAGGCCGGAAAGAACCAGAACGGTAACAACGGTGGAAACCGCAACAATGGCGCCAAGGGCGGTAACCGCGGCAACAACCGAAACGCCAAGGGTGGCCAGCAGCGGAACGGCGGCCAGCGCGGTAAGCAGAACAATGGCAACAATGCCGGGCAGCAGACGTCCACATCACAGGCCGCGGCTGCACCGACCCAGGCTGCTTGAATGATTTTCCCAAAGTTGACATTGTTGTACATATCGATTCCCATCCCTCCAGTTTCCCTCTTCATGCATGTCATGTTTCCACGTCATGCTGGCTGTTTATCGCGACATTCTGCGTTCCAAGGTGTTCATGTATTTGTCATCATTTGGGTTTCTTGCAATGACGATGACATTCTTTCGAACGATGAATCCAAATTTTTGTATGAAGGATAGCCCGCCTGAGAGCGAGGGAATGGGATTGTTGCGTCCTTCTGCAATAGCACTTCACCTGTGAGGTTGAAGCTGTCAATCGAATAATGTACATACATGCGCGATGCAGAGGCTTGCTCGGTTCTGGACATTCACACAGTCAGACAACAAAGAGCGACATCGCTGGTGACGGTGTTCTGGGTGCAGTGATGCCAGTCGAAAACGGCGCCAATTTGTACTTGCCATATCGAGCATTGGCCTGGTGTTCATGAGTCTGATTCTGTCTGCAGTGTCTGCAGACGGATGTCACAAGCGCGAACACGCCTCACTCGAAATTGGTTTCCACACCAAGCTTTCAGTCCAGTCACGTCCAATCTGCGGAAAAAAAGACGAGGTCATGAAACCTTGTTGTTACTTTCGTCGATTCGCAAGAGCTTTGGCGTAAGAACGTGGCTTTGGAAATTGAGCAATGGTTTGACGTGGCCGCGATACTCGTGGGAAACGACGCCTTCATGTCTCATGTGCACCAAATGTGGGCGGTGCCTGTCTTGCGCACATGCATCCACTGCAATCGCTCCAGTTTGCCGAGTTCTGCGGAGTCATGGCTCCACTTGCGACTACCATACGACCCCATGAATGTGTGATGTCCCATCCTATATGCGAGCTCTGGAGCAAAGCCTGGGAGAGACCGAGGAAGCAGATCAGTCAGGACTGGTGCACTGCACCGGACGATGCCCATCGTTGACCTTCCTTCACACTCACCGGTGGTACTGAGTATCCGACGCGGGTACAAATACGGGCCGGGTCCGCCGACCTCCTTCCCTTTTCCAGGTAACTCATCCCCCTCACACTTTAAACCATCCCTGCAACGTAGCCGGTCTACCTCGCGCCATTTCCTTGCCCCTCATTTCAACATACCACCCAGTATTCCTTTGCTTCACCATGATCTCCACTTCTACCTCGTCGTTGTCCTCGTCGCGCCGGTCGCCTCTCAAGCTCACTTCAATGCTCCTCGTGACATTTTCCGTGTTTGCCCTGTTCTCCTCGTCCGGCACCCTGTTTGGCTCGTCGTCAACCAACGGTGTCATGCTCGCGACTGCGTCGCCTGTTGCCCACCCTGCGCCAGTCGTCGTTGACCAAGCTCTCCAATTGCACGCTCGCAATGCCCCCAAAGCTCCCATCCAGGGCGGTAACGCCGCGAACCGCAACCAAGCACCAAGGCAAGGAGGTGTCAACCCCGACAATGCCAAGAACCGCAACCAAGGTGCGGCCAAGGGTAACGCCAAGAATGCGCGCACCGGCGGCATTGTCGACAAGGCGCGCAAGCTTGTTGGTGGCCGCAAGCAGCAAGATGGCAACAACCGCAATGACAACCGTCGCAGCAATAACAACAACACCCTTGGCAACGGCAATGCTGCCCGCCTGATCCGGATCGAGCAAAAGATTGATAACCTCACGCGCCTCGTTCAGGTACAGCTGGGCAATGGCGGTAGGCGCAACCAGAACAATGGGAACCGCAACGGCGGCCGCCAGCTGCGCGGGCAGCGCGGCAATGACAATGGGCGCAACAACAACGCAGGGCGTCGTCAGCATTCGCAGACAGTGACGAGGCAAGCGACTGCAATCCAGACGGCTACGCCCACCTCGACCCAAGCTTTGGTCCAAGCTCCTACCCAGGTTGCCTAGAGGTTCAGCGCCTATGTCGACTCTCTAACCGTGATTTGCTGCAGGTCGGCGATTCCCCGTTCAATTTGTTGCACATGAATCTTTCTTATCAGATCTCACAGATGTCCAGTCCAGCTCCCATTTTGTATGATATTGGATCCTGTACATATATTTTGCACAATGCGTAATCTCAATTCAGTTTCCTCTCTCGGGCTCTGGGATTACTCTCGCTCGTGGAAGTTGTCGCCTCGTCCCATCTCCAATCGACGGCCCTCGGGAAACTTAGGCTGTGACACTTTGTCTTGAAAACTGCCGATTGATTCGCCCGGCACTCATGTCGTGATTTAACGTTGGTTGATTCCTTTTCCTGTGCTGCTGTCGGACATCCCAGTTGATTTAGCTTGGATTGTATTCTAGGGTTTTTATGATCCCGTGCGCCACAATTTTTTTTTTTTTCAACCTCGACACCATGAATTCATCATGATCCCACAAGCAAAACGCAGCCACTCGGCTGAACCGGTTCGTCAAGGCGAATACGCTACTCGTAGATGTAGAGTGGGGTATGTGCGCAACTACTTGGGCGCCAAGGCGGGGGAGGCGGCTGTGGGCCATCCAGGAGGGTAAAGCGGCGGCAGCGGCGGCGGCAAGTGGTGGCGGGTCAAGTTCAGGCGAAGACGACGACGGCGAGATTGTCTTTTTGGGCGAGCGTAAAGGGGATGTTCCCGCCGTGTCATTTGGCAAGCATGAAGATACTATGCATGTGTGTACGTGTGCGTGGATGTGTGGACGGATTTGGTAACGTGAGATTGTGAGACCTGCCTTCCAACGCATCCAGAAGACGTAACTGGAAAATGTGCTGAAACTACCAGCCAGCCAGCTTGGTGGCGGGTTCTCATACCTCTGTCGCTCATTGCCTATTTGGATCTGTCATGCGGTCTGGGGCCGATCGCAAATGGAAGGGTCAGATTCAGGCGTGTGGGAACTGCATGGACGGAGTGCGGACATGATTCGCGGCTTCTCATGAGTGACAAGCCCCACTGATGTCAACATTCGCAACCGTTGGCGCAAAACATTGGCGCGATTCCGAAAAGATCCGGCGCAACCGAGGGTGCTGATTGGCTGGGAATCACGTTGTGGTGTTGTGAACCGTTGCCATGTTGACTTCTGTTGACCACTTCCTTCATTTCGATGGGCTGGTGGGCGCCGAGTCAAGGATCAGATCGGGTTTCAACTTGCCACAGTGCATGCACACCGACAGGTCCGGCCCATCGATCGATCGAAAAACGGCACCAAGTATAAGAAGCCGTTGCGCCCCCACCTCACCTCTCCTCTCTCCTGGTCTGGTTCCTCCTCTTTCGCCTCGACTCGAACGTTCGACGACACCCCAAGAGCAATCTTCTCTTTCTTCATTCCAACACCCCACCCCCAACACCCGAAAAAACCATCACCATGGGCAAGGACGCCAAGAAGCAAATGTCCACCGAGGACCAAATCAAGTCGTTCATGCTCGACCTTGTTGCCGGCGGTGTCTCTGGCGGTATCTCCAAGACCGTGGTCGCCCCCATTGAGCGTGTCAAGCTCATTCTCCAGACCCAGGACTCCAACACCCAGCTCGCCCCCGAGAAGCGCTACAAGGGCATCATGGATGTCTTCCGTCGTATCCCCGCTGAGCAGGGCATCGCCTCCTTCTGGTATGCACGCCGACTTGACTCAGTTGACTCTCGATGGTCCCGGACACTTGCTGACCACCTTGAATCATTGTACTTTGCAGGCGTGGAAACATGGCAAACATTGTCAGGTGCTTATAGCGTTTTCTCGCCGTTTCCGAGGTGCCGGAATGTGTAGGGCACGGTTGGCTGACTTTTTGCCCGTCATCTTGTTCCATTTTCCCAGGTACTTCCCCACCCAGGCTCTCAACTTTGCCTTCAAGGACAAGTACAAGCAGATCTTTGTGCGCCACAACCCCAAGACCGACTTCTGGAAGTTCTTTGCCGGTAACTTGGCCTCGGGTGGTGCTGCTGGTGCTACGTCGCTCTTGTTTGTGTACCCTCTCGACTTTGCGCGTACCCGTCTCGGTGCCGATGTCGGCAAGGGCTCTGCTCGCCAGTACACTGGTATGGTTGACTGCATCTCCAAGACGTACAAGCAGAACGGCTTCAAGGGTGTGTACGGTGGTTTCGGTGTGTCGGTTGTTGGTATCATTGTGTACCGTGCCGCTTCTTCGGTGGTTACGATACCGCTCGTACCATGTTGCTCAAGGACCCCAAGAAGGCTCCCTTCTGGCAAAACTGGATCATTGCCCAGATTGTGACCACCGCCGCTGGTGTCATCTCGTACCCCTTCGACACTGTCCGTCGTCGCATCATGATGCAAGCCGGCAAGAAGGCCTCCGAGGTCCAGTACACGTCCACCTTGGACTGCTGGAAGAAGATTGCCAAGAACGAGGGTGTCCCCGCCTTCTTCAAGGGTGCCTTGTCGAACGCCATTCGTGGTTCCGGTGGTGCCTTGGTGCTCGTCATTTACTCCGAGTTCCAAAAGGCCTTCGGTTTCGAGGGTGGTGCCGGTGGCGAGTAAGTCGATGGTGTGTCGTCAAGATTGCTGATCATGTCGTTTTTTCATTCATTTCTACACTTGTCGCCGTCGTCGTCTCGGTTGTTGCGCCCCGGTATTTCTACTCTACATACATCAAAGTCTTCGTTAGCATTTGCGTTCACCTGTTCAACCGCTGGGAATTTTAACTGTGTTGCGGAAAGGTGAGTAAGGTCGAGGTTCCTCAACCCGCCAATCGACACCGCCATGTATTTCAATTTTTCTGCTGGCGATCCTATGTCACTTTGTCCAAGAAAAAGTATGCCCACAACCAAGATTACTCGATCGGACGACTGCTATTCCGGCGGCATTCATGAGTACCAACACTTGCCGCCGAAGGCTCTGCACTCAAAGCGAGAAGTCGGCGCTCCCCTTTGCCGAACACCCTTTACATGTACCGCGCTCGCCAGGACAACTGGCCAGACACATCAGGTGCAATCAAGTATAAGGATAGTTGACATTTACACACCCAGAATCAAAGGTTGAGCCAGACTCGGAGCCATGATTTCATGATCAGCCAACTCCTCCGAGTCTCCCTGTTCCACCGTTTCACCCGCCCACCTCCTCTTCCTCATCCCCGACTCCACCCGCACCATGCATGACCTGCCCAGCTCGCCACCTCGTGTACTTGGCCCACAGCACAACGCCCATCTCCAGCTGCCACTCCGCACCCACGCGCGCGTCGCCAAACGGAATCCCATCCAAAACGCTCGCGTCCAACACTCGGCTGGTCCAATACACCCATTCCATCACTGCACCAGTATTCGCATTGGCTGAATGCAGGACCACGGCCCGCCAAACGGTGGCGAGCGCCAACACAAACTTGGACACGGGCGACTCCATGGTGTTGACGGGACTCGATGGATCTTGGTCGTTCTCACCACAACTACTGTGACTCGTCGCACCGCCAACCACATGTCCGCCAACACCTGCAAGGGCACATTGACCGTGACCTGACCACTGTTCGGCTTGTTGCTTACACATGCGCCATCGAGCTCAGACTCTACCTCGCGCACAACCGCACAGAGCTCGTCTGCGGCCAGCTCGCCCGCGTGCATGGCGCGCAGCCCAGGAACGCTTGCGCTGTTACGTTGGCCATGTCTGGGTGGTATCGCGCCGCAAGCATACGGATAGCGGGCCGCATCAGTTGTGCGCATTGGTCTTGGACGGTCAAGTAGTCGGCGACATGTGGAAAAGACTTGTTGCGTGAGGCAACGTGGGCTGCGCGTCGCCCGTCGATAGCAGCCGGGCGTACATTAAGACCGTTGGGAGGAGATGGACAATGTGTTGGTCGCTGCTGTTGCACAAGATGTTGACTGAGTAGGAATCGAGAGGTTGGTGGAGGTGAGGGTCGCGACGAGCGTGGAAAAGAGAGATGGGTGACAGGTTGGCGTGGTGACAATGAGATGTGGGATCACGCTGGCGACCGTATCAACATCATCGTCTTGTCTTTCGGAATCGGTGCAAGCAACTGGTGGCCGATACAATATCCGCCGAGCCTCATCACTCACGCGCTCCGCGGCTGTAGCTGGAAGGACCAAGCACACATGATTGATGAATGCAAAGTAATCCAAATACTGACGCACGGCCCTGACACTGGCCGCTCCGCGCTGCCACTTGCCAGGAGCACCTGTAAGTTTCTCGCAAGCGCCTGGAAAAGTTGGCATCGACCCCTCTCGCGTTGGTACTCAACACGCCTCCAGCCCGAGTACTTGTCCGACAAACGCAGCAAGCTTCAACACGGCCTCCCTTGCCTCAAATCCAACCTCGCCAGCCAAACACGCAAACTGCGCCACTTGGGTCGCCAGTGGGAACGCATATCCATCCCCGACTTCCTCGTGGCTCTCGTACATCAACACGACCTGTGATGGCACCGCATCCAAGTTCCTGACCAGCGCGCCAACAAGCCGCACGTAATCCAAGTCCAACTCGGCCGCCTGCTTGACGACCCTATGTGCATGTCTTGCAGCCACGCCCGTGTCGGCGCGCAGCGCGCGCGCCGTCGTGTGCAAGTGACTGAGGAACGTCAGGAGCGGTTGGCGAAATGTGGCTTCGGCAAGAAGCGTGTGGATGCGCAAGCCAACGTCAAGGAGAAAATGGTGCAAGAAGCGGGAGATGGCGGGGGTGATGCCAATGGGGATCTGTCACAACATTCATTCCTGTTCGTAAGAATCAGGTGACATGAGAGCAAAGAACGATTGATGGATGTACGTTTTCCCGAGCCATGTTTGAAATGCAAGAGAAAAAGTCACCGTTGAGCAAGTACTCGAGGCAAGGGCCAATGTTCGCATCGGCCAAACTCGTGTGGGATCCATATGCATTGGTTGCTGACGCAAGATGATTGAGCGAGTTGGAAATGGAAGCGGGTCGAGATAGGCTGGTCGCTCTGGAAATGTTGAGCGATCGGGAAATGGGAACGGAACGCTTGTGGGCGATTCTGCATGCACAAGCTCGGCGAGAATCAGGGCGTGAATGGCCACCAGTGCGCGCTCAATGGGCGTGTCAATGAGGTTAGGAATTGCGTTGCTATACACTATAGACAGAAATTGTGAGTCAGCCAAAGCCGAGTCTAATGAGCGCCTTGCAGCTCACGTAGTACACTCGTCTGTCGAATCAAGTGTCGCCTCGCGCGTGGAAAACGACGAGCTGCGATGTCGCCTCGCCGTTGGCGGCGATGAGCTCGAGCGTGGCTCCACTGTCCCCGTCCCATCCCAACGAAGATTGGTTGATTCCATCAAATCTGTCGGCCGCCTCTGCCGTCCTCGTCGCCCAGTCGGCACGGAACGCGACCAACCATGACTTTCGCCGTCCTTAACTCCCAAGACCCAGAAAAACCCCTTTTCATTGTACCACGTCAAGACTTCGGACCAGCGCTGATGAATTTGATCTTGGGTAGGTACTGGGGTCGCACGCGAGAGGTCGTGCTGGTGACGGTAGCTTGGTGCATGATTTGGAGTTCCAGTGAACGCGGCGGTTGGGTTGGAGGCCTTTTCGACAATCGATGCCAGTGTCTGGCGGAGGAAAACATGATGGGTGCTTTTCAATTGCCTTTGCTTCAAGTACATGCACGCACTTTAATACCCTTTTCCCTTTGCGAGTGTGGGGAATGCATGCCTGTTTTCACACACCATCATTCCCTGATGACGACTTTTCCTCATTGACGGATTGAGCGTTCTAGAAGCCCAGGGAGCAAAGGCCGTCGATCCGCATGTAACGAAGACTGGACATGCAACTTGCGATGACCAATACCATGAATGAAGCCACTCCACATTATCACTTGACAAGACTCAACCATGAACCGCCTAGCCCTCCGCATCACTCCCGCCATCGCGCGTACACTCGCTTCTGGTGCATCCCGGGAATCCCGGATGCTCGACCCCACGGTCCGCCCATGCATGTTCCGCTCTTTGGCTCCAATCGCTCTCCGAACGACCGCCGTCGCTCCATATTCAACAACACACACGACCTCACCGCCACCTCCGACTGCTGCCTCGGTCGTTGAAGCATCCGAAACCGTCTCTGGCGAACTCGAGCTCGAATCTACCGACCACCAGCGCCGGTTTCTGCTTGCATTTACCTGCAAAGTGTGCAACACGCGGCAATCCAAGCTCGTGACACATCATGCGTACACCAAGGGCGTGGTGCTTGCGCGGTGCGACGGGTGTCACAATGTGCACTTGATTTCCGACAAAAGAGTACGCCACCATCGTGTTTGTTCTGCTTTGTTTGCGCGGGGTTAATTGATGACGACGGCCCGAATGTGGTCATTTGCAGATTGGTTCATGGAAGGCCGCAATGTCGAGGAAATTGTCCAAAAGCAAAACCCAATGGAAAAGGTCCAAAAGCTCACGTTCCGTGCCAAGGACCCAGAGAGCCAGGCGTATCTGGAGCGGCTGCTCAAGGAGGATCCGGCCTTGCTAGAGCGGTTGGCGAGGGCAAAGGTCGACGCCATGCGCAAGGTGGCACTAGAGTCTGGAGGCGGCGAGGACGGCAAGCCGACGAGTGCGACAGTTCAAAATTACGGTTCCGGGTGCTGCTACAGAGTCGGCAGCGGCGTAGCCACCTGTGATGTGTATTCGCTAGTGTACAATAAATATAAGAATGATCCAAGAAAATCACCGGTCCATGTCCAACATGAACTGCATCACCTTGCCAACCACGAGCACATTGATCGAGTTGCCGAGCAACCGATACTTTTGCTTTTCGGAAATGCCCTTTGGGAACTCAAACTCGGGAGGGAAGCACATGAGGTTGGCCACCTCGCGCGGGCTAAAGAAGCGCAAGCGCAGTGGCAAGAGCGGATTCTCAACGTCCGTGACGGGCTCCTTGCGCTCGATTTGAGCCAGTGCTGCGGGTTGGCGGGCGAGAAATTCGGGCCAAATCGCTTTCACGTCAAGGTGGTCAGATTCTTGCAGGATGGAGCCCGTGCCCTCAAAGTAGGTGGTGTAATTTTTCGTAAAGCAGCACGAGCGGCGAGACGACGGTGTCACAATGTCTGTGCGAGGAAATCAAGTGTCAATCGCAGTCCCAAAGGTAATGGTGGCGCCAAAGGTCATGCAAATGTACCGAACAAGGGTGTGCGTTTCCACACGACGGCATCCTTCCAGGCCTGCGGATCGTCCTTTGCCGGCTCCAAGTACTCGGTCAGCGGACGCGCTTGATCTAGCGGCATATCGGGCACGCCCGGAATGTGTTCCAGAATGTTTGCGGGCGTCGCTTCCGTCCGCACGCTTCCCGTATCCATCTTCTTTTACTCTTGCCACTTTCCTGCTCTTCCTTTTCCTCCTCAATGGCGGTCGCCTTGGCCTCGGGAAACTCGGCCGCAGTCACCTCGGCGACTTGAACCCGGCATCCCGCCTGGCCACAAGATAATACCGCAACCGCGAGTTGGGCACGCCAAACTGAATCGGGTTCAAGAGCAACTCGGCCGTGGCATACCCGAGGTCAATAAGCGTGCGCACGAGCAAGTCGCGGGCAATGACTCGTCAAAGCCCTTGACGTTTTCAACCAGGAGATAGCGCGGGCGCGAGGCTGCGGGTAAGCTACGCAGAACGTCGAGCAGGTACAGGAAAGATTTGGACCGCGGATCAGAGGCGCCCAGTTGGTTGGCCGAGAGTTGGCGCGTGTAGGGTTGGCACGGTGGGGACTGGAGGTCGGCCAAGTGGTTGAGACTTGTTAGTAACGAATGGATTTAGTATCAGATCATGGGGCAAGAGTGACAATGTACCATGGTCCACAGATCGGCATTGTCTTTGCGAAATCGGCCGGTTTATGGGCTTCAAGCAGTCCTTGTTTGACAATGCCCTTGCCGAAATTGTGATCTGAAAACGGAGAGCGTAAGGAGCAGGCGAACCAAAAATCAGGCGAAGGTCAAGTCACGCACTGTAGACCGAGTTGGCGACGTCAAAGACTTCAAAGGCGGCGACGATTTGGGCTGGTGGCAATGGGAACGAACAACGAGTAAGCGCGAGCAGTGTCATCTGGGATGGCTGGCATACGAGATGCATACCATCGATTCCGGCATCCTTGAGCGCATAGTGCTACAGGCCGACCAAGAGAGAGGGTCATCATGTGTCAGGATATGGTCACGTTTGCAAGACTGAAATCACTGGAGTCACAACGGCAACACATACCATTCCCCCAATTCCGCTGTAGAATTCAAGAACACGCAGTGGCTGCCGCTGAATTTCTGGGATGGAGGATGATTCCGAATCGTTTTGCGGAACGTTGGCAGGTGTCTCCACGTTGGCAGTTGAGTCGAGCGTCAAGTCGGCCGAGGTCGGCGAGGGACCAGTGCGTCTGCGCTTTGGCGATGAGGGCCGACCACTTGGGCCATCTCGCTCGGCATTAGGAGCGGGCGGCGATGGCGGTGCATGCGGCTTTGGCTGGTTCATTGTGTGTGATGATGTGACTTTGCTTGCATTAACAAAGAAAGTACACCATGGGAGTTGGGCAGTGGGCTCAAGAAACGACGGACAAGAGCAAAGTGTAAGGCCATGGCCATGCCCGCGTGACGCGGCGTGACTGCCAATGCACTTGTCACTGGTGGAGAAACTCGAGACTCGAGACACGACGTGATCGCGACTGGACTCCGTTTCCTTGCCCACAGCCTCCACGCACTGTGTCAATAGCAAGGACACACGCACGCAGACCAAACAGCAATGTCTTCGTCACCTCCACCCGCCTCTCCGCCCGCCGCCAAGCGCCAGCGCACCGCCGCTGCGGGCGAACCCGATCCGGCGCTTGCGCTCAAGGCCACTCGCCTCTCCATCCCAGGCGCCACGCCATCCCCGGAGCCCACTATGCAGCTCTCGGATGAGGATGACACGTCCTCTTCTGCGGCTGCCAACACGGACGACGCTCAAGATGCACCCCAACCACAAAAGTCCAAGCTCAGCGACATTCACCGCGAAGAGCTCCACGGTATCCAAGAATTTGTGCTCAAGGACAACCCTGGCTTTTTCGGCATTCTCAAGACCAGGTCGACCGATTTCTATGTGCGCGAGCTCGACGAGAATGACGAGCCGGTTGGCTTGACTGAAATCGAGCAAATCATTCGCCGCGAACGCCGTGATCCGACGGCCGTGCACCTGCTGCCGCAATTGCTCCCGCGAACGCGAATGCAGACACCAGCGCGGGTGCGGATGCTCAAACCGAGCAAGAGGAGCAGCAAGTCGACGTGACCACGCTCCCCGGCTACGTCCCTGCCACCAAGTCCATGACTTCATCTCGCAACTGCGCTCGCTCTTGGCCCAGTCGGCCCAACTGTCTGGTCATCCCGAGATTACGAATCTGCCTTCTTGTCGGCCGCACAAACCGCATTGCTCAAGCTGAGCGACCGTGCCTTTCTCTCTTCATGCCACCGCGCCATGCCCGCCCAAGCCATCACCACAGCATACCCGATTCCGGACAAGACGCTGCGCCGCGACATGCATCATCTCGTCAAGGCCTACTTCCCGGCGATTCGCGTCAATTCGTCGGCCAGGGATACCGACGAGGATGGCGCGAGCAAAATGACCATTAGTCTTGGATGGTTCAGCGCGCAGGGTATGAGCCGCAAGGAAAAGCAGGACAAGGAAGACGAGCTGTGGCGCGAGCGAGGTGGCGACTATGTCACGTTTGTCATGTACAAGAACAATCTCGACACATTTGCAGCTTTGGACGACTTGGCCAATCGTGCACGGTGCGATGTCAAGGTGTTTTCCACTGCCGGTACAAAGGTCCGTCATCGTTCTTTTTTCTTTGCTCGTTGTACGATACCCTTGACTTACATACCACAATCATCTATACAATAGGATAAGCGCGCCGTCACCTACCAACGCGTATCGGCCTACCGCATCGAGCCTTCGCAACTTGCGCGCGCCAACCACCCGAAATCACACGTGCTCGTCGGCAACCCGAAATTCACCCGTCGGGCCCTCTCGTTCGGCGACGCCCGCGGCAACCGCTTCACCATTGTGTTGCGCCAACTCGCGCCCCGGACTCGCCGCCCACGTCGGACCCGATCGAGTTGATTGTGGACCGCGCCGTCACGTCGCTCGCCACGCACGGCTTTATCAACTATTACGGCATGCAACGGTTTGGGTCGTCGTCTGTCGGCACCCATCACATTGGCGCAGCACTGATTGCCGAGGACTGGCGCCGCGCACTTTCGTTGCTGCTGGATGCGCGCGAGCACGACAACCCAAGGTTCAACGCGGCGCGCGCAGAGTGGGCAAAGACCAAAGACGCTAGGCGCACGCTCGAGCTGTTGCCGTATGCACAGGCCACGGCCGAGCGCGCCGTGCTGCAGTATCTTGCCGAGGCACAGTTCAAGGGTGACCCAAAGGAGGTGTTTGATTTGGCCAACGAGCATGTGGATGAGGTGGATGTGAGCGAGTGCGGCGGGCCGTGTTGCAGGTGCCGGCAAGTTGATTAGCATGTATGTGCACGCCATGCAGAGCGTGGTGTGGAACTTGGCGGTGAGCGAGCGCGTCAGGCGGTTTGGCATGGTGCCCGTGGTTGGTGACTTGATCTTCAAGGAAACGGCGGCATTTGGTACCAGCCAGGACGAGCAAGGCGAGCACAAGGCCGTCGACGATGACAAGCAAAAGGGTGGACACAACAAGAACAGCAAAAAGGGCGGAAATAAGAAGAAGACGAGCCCACAAAGGACTTGCCCGAGGTCTTGGCACTGACCGAGGACATGATTGCCTCGGGCAAGTATACCATTTCCGACGTGATTTTGCCGTGTCCCGGGTTTTTGGCAAAGTATCCCGAGAACGAGATGCGCCAGGTGTATGTGGATTTGCTCAAGGAGCACGGAGGGTTGGAGCTGAACGATGAAAAGTTCAACTCAAAGTTCAACTGGTGCGTTTGATCGTCTCATCATCCATCCAAGCGTCTCAATCAATTTCTCACCTTGGTTTCCAAACTGCAGGAACCTTCGAGCACCCGGCACTTACCGCCACGTGCATGTCCTTCCGCGCGACGTCAACACGAGATCTTGCACGACCCCGACTCGACCGCCACGATTCCCGTGCCGCTTGCCACCGAGGAGGACGACAAGGAGACGCTCATCAAGGCGGGCAAGCTCGTGTTCCCGGACCCGGACCCGCGCCCAGCCATGGCAGCTGCAGCAGCCGCAGCTCCTGCAACCGATGCTGCCTCGGCCGACGGCGCTGCTGCGGATGACAGCATGCAAGTCGATCCGCCGGCCGAATCGGATTCGACGTCAACCCCGTGTACAGCGAACCGGAACGTGTTCCTGAACTGCTTCCAGCGCCCGTGCCAGGCCTGGCGCTCAAGATTTCGTTCACGCTGCCGCAGTCTGCGTACGCGACCATGGCGCTGCGCGAGATGATGCGGTCCGAGACGGCCGCGGCGGCCCAGTCCGAAATGGCACAGCAAGGCAGCAGTGGGAGTGGCGGGCGCGGGCGCGGCGGATCGCGGGGTGGACGAGGTGGTGGCGGTCGTGGCGGTAACGGCGGGTTCCGTGGTGGGCGCGGAGGCGGCGGAAGGGGAGGCGGGTTCCGTGGAGGGCGAGGCGGCGGCGGCGGTGGTGGGGATCGAAGGAGGGGTGGAGGAGGGGGGCGGAGGTCGTGGGGGATTCAACAAGCGTGGACGCGATGACTAGGAGTCGTGTCTCGGTTTGTGCTTGATGACGGGTGTACCACGATGTTATCTTGGGAATTTTCAAATGTATCAGTTGTTTCCATTCTCGTGCATCGGCGTGCATCTTTTGAACGCGGACTTGTTCGCACAAGCAACGGCACTCAACAAGACGGCAGGGACCCTCTTGCAACTCCATCGACGGTCCTTTCACATTCAAATCACACGCACGCCAAACACGGCCAACACCGACCTGGCTTGAACGTGAAATCTCGTGATGGCTGAAATCAATGAATAAATGAATGATATCCGTCCCGCCGACTGCCCGCATTCGCCTTGCCTGCCTCGCAACCTTTCCGCTCCATCATGGCTCACCTCTACAAGACACCGACCGGTCCGTATCCTGCCAGCCGCCACGTGGCGTCCGCAACTGGCTGGCTGATGGACTGATGGACTGACATGTCAACTGGCGGACGGCCGGGATTCTGCATAGGTCGCATGTTCCATGCCGGCACAATCTGCCTGGTGCCCGTCGGTCTGCCCGCGCGTGGCAAGACATTCATGTCGACCAAACTCAGCCGCTACCTGCGATGGCTCGGCGTGAAAACTCAAGTCTTCAACGTAGGCACATACCGCCGCCGCATGTTTGGTAAGTCGCCCGACCACAAGCTCTTTGATCCTGGTGCGTTCTCTGCACGATTCTCTTTTGTGGACCTTGTTTGGCCAGTGTTCACAAACCAGCCCCCGTCCATTGCCGCTCCTGCAGCCGATGCCGACGCCATGGCCAAACGCAATGCCGCCGGTGATGCTGCATTCGACGACATGATCAAATTCTTCCAAAGCGGCGGGCAGGTCGGCATTTACGATCACACATTGACAATCATGGAGTCCAAGCGCAAGGAAATCATGGATCGGTTGGCGCCTCACAAGGTCCATGTGGTGTTCTTGGAAACCATTTGGTTCGTTCGGTCATCAATTCTCGAGAATTCCTCAACGCTGTGGTGAGCTCACATGCGTTCTTTGTCCTGGCCAGTGACAACCCAAAGGTCATTGAGGCCAACATTCGCGAGGTCAAGCTCAACTTGCCCGACTATGAAGGGTGGATGAGGACCGCGGTTCGTTGATTACTTCACTATCATGATTCTATTGATCTAACGCTCTTTCTCCACATCTTTCCAGCCGTCACCGACTTTCTCGACCGTATCAACCATCACGTTCCATACTACCAAACCCTCTCTGATCCGTCACTGACCTACATCCAAGTCATGAACCTTGGCATTGATTCCAATGTCGGCGAACACATTGTCGCCAACGTGCGTGCATCACGGCATTCCTTTTCAAATGTGCTCCTCTCCTCTGACGAGCTCTTTGCCCTCTCAGAATCTCAAAGGATACCTGCAAACCCGTCTGGCATACTACCTCCTCAATATTCACATTACCAAGCGCACCGTCTACCTGCTGAGGGTACACTCTTTTTTTTTTTTTTTTTTAATTACGCACCCGCTTTCATTTCCACTCACACCCGTCAACACCCATGCTTGAGTTTTCTAGAACGCCGAATCCGTCAGCGACGACACATTCAAAGACGACGCGCCCCTCAGTCCCGTGGGCATTCGGCACGCCCGCCAAGTCCACGACTTTCTCGTTGCCTTGCGCGAACGCACCAACGAGGCGGGCGCGCCCAAATATCCAAAGATCTTCACTTCCACGCGCCGGCGGTCGCACGAATCGGCGCAATTCTTCCCGCCCGAACTCGTCACGCAAAAGACGTCGCTGGTTCAGCTCAACCCGGGTGCGGTCGAGGCAATGACGGACGAGAGGATTGCGAACGAGTACCCGGAAGAGTATGCGAGACATCAAAAGGATCCCTTCAACCACAGGTACCCTCGGGCAGAAAGTTACCATGACCTGGCGTTGAGGTTGGAGCATGTGATTCTTGAGCTCGAAGGCGAGAAGGGCGATGTGTTGATCATTGCGCATGAGACCGTTTTGCGGTGTTTGTATGCGTACTTGATGGATTTGGAGGACAAGGTATGTTTTTGCCCATTTGTCATATGATACGATACCAGCGACGATCAACGAGCGTCAAGGCTGATTCGCATCCGGTGTGTGAATACCAGGCAATTCCCGATCTCGAGATTCCCGCACGCACGCTGCTCGAGCTGGTACCAAGTGCCATGGGTACCAAGGAGACGCGCCACAAGATTGAATGATTGTATGATGTGTGCAGCTGATTGACCGTTGCTCTTCTAGCTTGTCCCGACTCGATATACATGTGATATCTTGACTTGCCAGAATGGTCAACCTTTTCCGTCGCGCGCCACTGTAACCGCGCTGTGTTCGCCGCTTCAATGAATGAAGTGCGGTTGGCTTGGCGCGGTCGTCTTGGCGCGAACCGCTTACCCCGCCCCGGGCCGGTTCTCACTCACCTTGACCGGCTTCGCCAAGGAACATGAATTACTGAGAATACCTCATCGTCCACCGTCCCTATCTCAGGCCCATCACCGAGCCACGGGCAGCAGTTGGCGTGTGTTCATGTATTGCATCTCAGCACAACCACCACATTGACATTCCGACATTTTGGCAGCATGGTTGCTGGACAGGCGCGTCGCGAATGCATGCGTGACTTCAGGCGTTTCAAATCATGCTACGCGCGTGCCACTCTTAAAACAGGAGATACATGCAGCAAACCACCATCCACGTCATTAGCCACGAGAACAACGGGCAAGCATGGTCGCCCACGGGGTGATGCCCCGGAAAAACTGGCTGTTTGAGGCTGTTGCTTGAATCAATCGAAGGCGAGGGAAGAAAACGCGAGGGTTGCTGCTGACTCGACCCAGGTGAAGTTACCTTGGACAGGCGAATAGGCCCGTAGAACATACCAGTGCAAACATGCGATCCGGTGGACACTATTCATCTCCGAGAGGCCAAGAGTCTGAAGTGACTCCTTTCCTGGGGTGTCGGACCCAATTAATCCTTGGCGTGTGTGGCACGCCTTAGATCATCTTCACCGATTTTCACCTGGCGCCTGTCCTCCATGCACTACAAGAGCAGCTTGGTCCCCTCCGCCAACTAGTGCCTGCAGGGCTATGCTGCACACCAAGCAACGCTCTACCCCTACCTTGACTTTCATTCACCATGGTTCTGCTCGTTCCGTTCCCATTGCCCCGCTGCCTTTCGGATCGCATCACTTTTCTATCTGAAAATGCAAGCCAAATACCTGATCCTGTCCTCCCGCCGGTCGTTCAAGAAGCCATGGATCAAATCAGCAAGGATGCGCTGGCGCCGTTGCAAGACCATCGCAATCTGTTTTCGCTGTCTCGGTCCGTCACGTATCTCAACCACGGATCCGTCGGGGCAGTCCCCTGTCGGTGCAGCGAGTAAGGTTGGCGTGGTTGCAGGTCCTGGTGCGTGCTCACTCGATTTGCGCACCCAGACCACTCTCGTTCGATTGATATTCATCAATGTTCCATGAGTATGTAGGAGGAGGATCCTATCAATGCATTTGCTGGTTTGTTTGCTCCTCCGTTTGCAAAAGTCCATTCGTTATGCGATGCAACGGACTCACTTGAATCCATCATCTCCATCTTCGCTCTGTTGTGCTCATCGTGTCTCTAAACATGTAGAAAGCGACCCATACATGGCCTGGGCTCTCCGCCAACTCGCGGGCTTTATTGGTGCCGAGCCTCAAGACGTGGTCTTTGTCGAAAATGCAACTGCTGGGACCAATGCTGTTCTCAAATCCCTTCAGCTCGGGCCGCAGGACGTTGTGTTGACCATTTCACTCGCATACAGTGCGTCCGCTTTGCACACTCTTGCAATCGAAGACCATGCTTCCCTTACTGAACTCGCATCGGCCGACAGCTGTCGTCACGATCACACTCAACTGCATCCAAGACTTGCACGGTGCCGCTGTTCACGAAATCGAGATCCCGCTCCCTACAACTTCGGCGGAAATTGTGCGCCAGTTTGAGCTCTACTTTGAAATGACGGACGTCATCCCCACGGTCGCCGTCTTTGATCACATCACTTCCGTGTCCGCTCTCGTGCTTCCCGTCGCCGACCTTGTCCGGTCTGTCGCAAACACGGCGTGCTGACGCTCGTGGACGGTGCACACGCAATGGGTCAGGTTGAGTTGGATATGAAGACTCTCGACCCCGACTTTTATGTGACGAATTGTAACAAGTGGTTATTCACACCTCGTGGATGTGGTATGTGAACGATTTGCAGCTCCGATCATTCGTCATGGATCACGTATGTCTCACTTTTGTGTGTTATATCAGCCCTTCTTTATGTCAAGCGAAAGCATCACCGCAAGATATCCCCGCTCAGCACCTCATATGGCTACGGCCACAGTCTGCAAGCGCAATTCCTATTCCCTGGTACCCATGACCGATCACTGTACCTTACGACGCCAGCAGGCCTCAAGTTTTACCAATCCGTCGCCCACGCGACCATGCCGCGCAATCGAGCCTTGCTCCTGCTCACTGCCAACTTCCTCGCACAAACCGCCAACGGCCATCTGCTGACTGACGGCGACCCAGACATGCTCGCGCTCATGGCCACCATTGCGCTGCCAAAAATCACCTCATCGACCGCTATCCAGCGTGTCCCTGTGCACCAGTACCGTTCCATGGCCCTGTGTCCGATTCCCTTGAGCGCCCAGCACCCAGATTGGGTCGACTACTTGCCGTTGACAGATCCGCGGTCGGTCGAGCCCGAAGGCGGGGCAAAGATGAGCGCTGAGGTGTTGGCGGCAGCGTTGCACAAGACGTTGAGAGAGCTGTATGGCATTGAAGTGTCGTGTTATGTTGTGGATGGCCAGGTTGCGATCAGGATTTCGGTGCAGAGCTATAATCGGGCAGACGAGTTTGTGGCATTGGCCATGGCGATGGTGGAAATTCAGGAGACGGAGGGCGGCGATGGCGAAGTTGACAGGGATGAGATGAAAGAGGTGGTGGATGTCTATCTTGCAGATGCTGCTGAGATTGATGCTCGGGTGCTTTAGTTTGATGGTGTTTGCCTTGAATGTAAATACATACATAACATTTTGAAATGGCTTTGATGGGATTTGATCGGAGGGAGGAGGCATTAAATGATCGCGTCGTGAGACATGAACGGTTGGTTGGTTCGTCGGTTGGTTCGCAAGCTAAACGTGGTGAACGAACCTTGCTGGTGTCATGTCAGTTGGAGAAAGCGACAATCTGCATGGACAGGGCCTGTTTCCACCAATTTAAATCCGGCCGATGGCCCGTCACTTTTCCATCCCTCTGTTGAGCTTCACGCAATTCCAAGTTCTCCTCATCCTTGGCCGCCCTTCCCTCATTGCTATCAATATCTCAACTTGCAAGCAACAAACATCACAAACATGGGTCGTATCAACGTCCGTCAACACCAGCACCGTCACGGCAATTCTGGCAATTCCTCCGTCGCCAATGCCAATACCATGGCCAAGGCCGGCCAGCAGCCCCAGCCCATGGCGAGCTCCAAGTTCGCGCACAAGCAACAAGCGCAGCCCCTTCATCAACTCAAGACATCCAACACCAAACAGCAGAATCAAAACAACTCGACAGGCGCCAAATATGTCCCGCCGCACAAGCGCCCCGATGGTCCCAAATCTCCCACGTCGCCGCTCGGCGGCAAACGTAAGAATCCACCCAAGCTTCCTTCGCCGACCAAAGCCTTGACTCGCCCACCATCGCCAAAGGAGATCACAGCCTACACTGTGCCCACCTGGCGCGGTGGCAGCAACCACGTCCAGCAGCGCCAAGTGTATCGCCCACAGCCAGTTCAGATGCATCCCGACACGCCCTTCTACTCGGGCGCTTGGTTGTTTGACCTGGGCCAGGCGCCGACTTGGTTGCGCATTCAGCTCACGTCCCGTCTTGCCTTGCCAATGCGTGCGCCAAAGATCCACTCGCATTTGATTGGCCGCATTCGCTTGATTGGGTCCAAGCTCAATACGGCCAAGCACGGCAAGTACCAGCTCCCACCCATTCAGCTCATCTTTTACAAGCAACCTTCGCCGTTGCCATCGTTCCACTATGCCCAGCTCATGCGTCCAATGACAGCAACCGATATCAGCGAGATTGACTTTTTGACGGGTGCTTGGATGTTTGACTCGGCGCGCGTACCGCTTTGGATGCAGCTCGAGATGCCGCAGCTTGCCACGGCTCTTGTGCTTCGCCGCCGCAACCGCTGCTCCCCCTCACAGAGGTCCAACCAGTCCGCTCATCGTCAGATCAAGTCGCGCTCAGCAGCGACACATTCCGCCAGGGCGATGGGACAAGTCATCAAGTGTGGCAGTGTCAAGGCCGCGAACGCACATCCCGATGATGCCTTCTTTTCGGGTGCATGGTTGTTTGACGAGTCGGTCCTTCCTCAATGGTTGGCCGCGCAGCTGCCGACCAAGCGCCAAGTCAAGCAGCAAGCTGAGCGTCAATCGTCACAGAGCACCATGGCGAAGGGTCAGAAAAAGCCAAAGTCGGCTCGTCGTTGATTCGTGCATGTGCATATGTAAACCGAACATACCCTGTTACCTTTCAATTTCAATGTAACTCATGATGATGTCGTCTTGAACGGTCAACTGTTCCCCTCAACATCACACACGAGTGGATCGGAAGCCCGTGCAGACGTCTGCGGCTACCAAGGGTCCTTTGACGGCTGTTTGACGGCCGTCAAATTGGCTATTTGACGGCGCTTTGACTTGATTGGACTTGGGCCGATTTGACGTGGCCTTGACCTGCTTTGACTGCTTTGATGGCCAAGTTTGACTGGGTGAAAACCGTTGCAGTTTGACCTCATATTTGACTTCCCCAAAGCAAGACTAGGTTAGATAATGCAACTGACACTTTGAATATCTTTGACCCTCCGTCAAAGCGCCAAAAATTTTGACCAAAAAAAAAAATGCTGCTCAAAAGCGGATCCGAAATGGTCCGCTCGTAGGGAATGGACAGGAAGCAATTCAATCGTGTTCATTGTGCAAGAAGGGCTGCAAGAGGATACAGCGCCAGGGAAAGGCACAAGGCAGGCGAAAAGCAAAGAACGCAAATGAAAAGGGAGCCGGTGGATTTGGTAAGGGAAACGAAGGGAGCGGTCAAGTTTGTAAGAGAAGGCCGCGACAGAACACCTCAGCGATCCAGACGAAAACGTAGAGAGTCAATCACGATGAGCTCGCTAGAATAAGTGAATGCAGTGGTGTGTGAGAATGATTGGTTAGTCCCAAACAATGGAATCTCGAAAATGGAAGTCATGTGCATGAGAACGCACCGCGGGCAAGTAGGTTGGAATGCTGAAGAGACAAAGATCTGTGAGAAAGCAGGGGCTGGGAGACGGTGAGCAAGCAATCTGGGCGCAACAGTCACACATGGGTGCTCGGGTTGTACCAAATTGGAATTGTTCCAAAGGCCATGACGGAGGACTGTCGCGAGGAGCAATAAAAATAGTTGTGCGAGCTATGTTGCGCAGGCATGCGTTCGCTTCGTGCATATGCGACATTGGTGAGAGCATAAGCCCGTTGACCGAGGCCAGAGATGTGAGAACTGGCAAAGGAGGGTGACAATCAAGCTTGAGGACTCGAAGCGGAAAAACGCATCATCATCATGGGGCGTTGATATGTGAGGTGAAGTGGTAACGCTTGGCGTGGGGGATATTTGGAGGGATGGATGGTTTTGGGCAGATGAATTCGGGAGCGGGTCCGAAGGAAAAAATCGGCAGTGATGAAGAAGCAGGACAGGAATACAGGTACGGGAAAGGAATCTACATAGAGGAATCGAGGACGAGTGACAAGAGGCGATGAACAACATGGACTTGGTCGGGGACGGAAGACACAGCTCGGACAAGGCCCGTTTATAAGCTCATGAGGGAGCATGGGCAGTGGGCGGCGGGCGTTGGAGCGCTCGCTCACGGAGAGGTCGTAACGAATGGGTCATGGGAGTGAGGGGGCGATGATCGAGGATAAGGCAGCGCGGCGATATAGAGTGTGTGCACGTGTGTGGTATTGCATTGATTGTGAAAATGGCGTAGCATGTCATGTGCGTGTGCTGCGTAAAGTCGCATATAGTCTGCAGGGTCAGTCAGCCGATGGTGGCCGGCAACGTTCACGTCATCACGGGTCCTTTGACATGGGGATGGAGTCAAGGCGAAGGCGTAGTCAAAGGCCGCCGATTTGACGTGACACCCTCAAACCGATCAAACCACCAACTTTGAGCTTGTGAAAACACGAGTCAAACCAGCCATGCTAGCCGCAGTGGACCACATTATTGGCATTGATGTGCAGTATCGAATGACTTGAATGAATAACTGCGCACCCAAGTCCAGGCAATAGCGCATCTGCCCTTTACTCAAGTGTCTCGTGAGGTCCAATACGCCGCTGATATCGCCATTATGTCCTGTCGACTCGTTGCACCAGAAAGCCCTTTCAACGCAGCATCAGTAGCGTGCTCCATCCTAGGCGCTATCATCTGCTCTGTGTGCCTTTATCACTCTTTCCAGGAGCATCGTTCGCCATCGCTTGATCGCGATTGTGCTGAGAGCAGCCATGAAAAGACCCAGCGCGACGTCATCGCAACAAAGCAGCTCGAGAACAATGGCCTCGTCCGCCTGGTTCCCAACCGGAACACACGTCCGTCTTTGTCGTTGCTTCCTTGGCGGGCATGTTTTCAAAGCGGGCCGTCTGCACTGCGACAACTGTGGAAGATCCAGTTTAGTACACAATCGAGACAGTTTGGTCATCACACCCAAGTCATCAATTTGTATCTCCGAGTGTTACTCCAACTGAGTTGGATTGTCCTGTTCGCCGACTCGATCTGCAACCTGGGATTTGTTTTTACCGTCATTTGGTCCTGTCCACAGTACAACTGCCTGCTGATTCACATTCTCAAGTCAGACAATTGCATGAGCGGGGCATTCATTCATGCTCAGGCCATTCTCCAGCCTCTTGCATCCGCCATTTTTGCGCTCGCAACAATGAACAGATTCGTTGGCGTCTACTCTATCCTCTCTATTTGGCGTTACCGGTTGCTGCGCGTTGGGTCCTTCTTAGTCGTGCTGGTGACAGTAGTCCGGTTGGCGACATTTGGGGCTCGGAGTTACACCTTTTACTCGTATGGTGTGGATGTCAAATGGTTAGCGGTGGTGCGGATGCTTGACGATACCGCGTACTATGCCATGTGGTCGATTTTGGGGCTTCTTGAGGTGACATCGTTGACCATTGGACTTCAACATGTGCTCTCTGTTCGAGCAGAGCTGGACAGCGTCATGTCAACCCAGCCAGGGCACTTGCAGGGTTCATTGCCAATTCTTGCTCTTGCAGACGGCAGCTCCAATCCTTCCCAACATGCTCAATTTCCCTCATTTGCTTTCCGGAATGATTCCAAAGGCGCATCTGGAGAAAAGGACGCCCAGCGAACCATTCAAGCCATCCAGCCTTACCGAAAGCAAACGACCCGTGTTTTGGCATGTATTGCTTGAATGCCCTGCTGTTGCTGGTGTTGTTTGTCGGAAATGTCCCAGCAATCCAGCAGTCTTTTCCTGCGACATTCGTGTTTACCATTATGACTCTCTTCTTGAAAATGTTCGCAGTGGCAACGACGGTTGCGATCCATATCACGACAAAATTTGTGGTGTCTCGACCCGAGAACATTTCCCAGGCCTTGCCGACGTAGCCCATTCTGATTCTTTCAAAATGTGTGCTATATATTGAACACTATTTATATGACCGCTAAATTCCGAAGTTCTCGCATCCCTTGGTAGCTGAAGTCGTGGCCAGAGCATTTTATCGATACATATTCATATCATCCCTGCTGTATCCCGACTTTTGGGCGTTATGTCCAATCCGTGATGCGCTGGTACAATACATCCTTGCGAGGGAAACTCCATTTTGGTTGCCTTCCCTGCGCATGTCTGTATCAGCCACAAAAACTGGAAACATCGATCTTCCTGTCGGATTTATGACGTATGTTTACAAGGTGAATGCTTTCATTTAGCTCTCTACCGTCCCCTACTAGTGTTCTCAAGAGATATACTGCAACAAGCGACCCGAGTGTTGGCCGGTATTGCCCTCAATTTACTTCTCCACTTCACGTTTGACTTGGCATATTTATCCCGTCCACTCAAGTGTCGGTGCCCGCGACGCTTCTGGCCCTCTTCATTAAAGTTCTTGCAACCGCCACAAAGGTTGCCATACAATTTCCGACCATCCAGCTTTGTGTTTTCCACTGTGAGTGAGATTGAAATGCCTTGCTTTCTGAAAAACATGAACATCTGAGTTTGGCATCGTCTACATGTGTACTCGTGACCGTATTTTTTGAACTACTTGCAACGACGGACAGAGTTGCGTGGCATCAACATGTTATCCTCATCCGACAAGGGAAGAAGGTCTTTGCCTTGAATCGGGTTATATGTGTTCAATTTCGAGCTTAAAAACTTGAACGACGTTGGAGCTTTTCCTGCATGTCCGCAAGTATAGGGTGACGGTTCAGTCAGTTCATGGCGGCCAATGGGGAAGAATCAAACCAACATACTAGCTTCCTGGGCGTCTTTTTGCTTGAGCGACTCGCCTCGTTTCCCTTTCGCGTACCCGGTCGTCAGCACGTCATATGACACGCTTAGGAAACAGAAAAGTCAGTGTCAAGGAATTGTCCCATGCAAAAAATATTCTGTCGACCTTACCTGCTCGAACACATTTTGCTCCTGGCCTGTTTGACAGCCAACAACCGAGCCGCCTTGTCTTCGGACGAACACACTTTATCCCACCGAGCGGCGTCCAACTGTGCCAATGGTTTTTGACGGGCGAGCCAAAAGTGTTCCTTTTTCGGCGCTCATCCAGGCGGCGCTGGCGTTCCAAATCGACTGCAGGTGGGAGTTCGAATGCTTGCTTTGCTACACAAAATGCAAAATTGCGTGTGTGCGTCCAAACACTTTGAGACCACATGGACGATGACAGCCCATTTTGCTAGAGAAGCACAGACATACGCACCATCCGTGAATCCGAGAACCGGATCATACCGCCACACATCGGACGAGGTATTCCGAACATTGTTGGTAACCCTTGTCCACCGTTCGCGCCGAGTGACGCTGATGGGTTGGGAGGCTGCTTTCTTCTTGAGGTGTTTCCTCCCTTGACGGCGCTGATCCAAGTGTAGCAATGGGTAGCGGCGGGATAGTCAACCTTTCGCGCGACGAAGCTGAGGAAGCCTTGATAATGGGGGGTCTGGGCGGTGGTGCAATTGGGGACGCAGTTGTTTGCATGGGAAAGATGCGGCGTCCAGACCGAAACGGCGCTTGGCCCGCATGGGGTTCGGTCGCATGGACGGAACAATCATGTTGTTGGCAATGCGATGTGTTAGGCAGTGCCATGCACGGTAGACATTAACAGGCGGCATTCAGTCTGCCGAGTGCATCCAGGACGCACATGTCCACATTGCTGCAGTTGGTGCGAACAAGACTCCGGTGTGATCGGCGGCCGACACGAGTTGATGGACATGCCGCGCCATCACGCACCTTTCCGCCACGGCAGTCTCCTCAAAGTCACCGAGTCAGACACCATTGCCTCCAAGGCCTGAAATTGGGCACGGAAAACCGCATGAAAAAGATATCCATGGAATACCCAGAACAGCATGCATTGCATTTCACACAAGCCCGAATAAATAGCCCACCTTCCCCGCCGGCACTCACGAGCCTTCAACCCGGCGCTGTCACAATCCATCACCCCATCATCCGGCAAGTACATAAAAGACAGTGAAAACCAGGTCTGCGACATGTCACAACAGCGGTTCGCTCGCTCCTCTCAATGTGCGCATTTGTCAACGGGGATTGAATCTCATTGAGGCCCAACATTTCCGTTGCAGCAGGCTTCGCATCAATCAGGCTCGGCCAGTCACGATGACCGTTACCTCATTGCCTGCAGTGCTTCCACCAGCATCGCCGGCTCGCCGCACCACCACCGCGACTATCTGCCAGCCCCGGCACTGCTCATTCGTCAATAGCTACTCAGCTTGCCGAAATGCGTGACGAAAACGAAACACTCAAGCGCGTACGTCCGCCTCGTTGATTGAATCTTCAGTCAAGGCTTGTCATTCACTCAATCCGCCTTTATGTATTTGTTCGTGGGTCCCAGTCGCTCATCTTGCAATCGCAAGCCTCCCACTCGCTCGCATCTCAAATCGACGACCTCGAATCCCGCCTCCATGGCGCAGAATCGGCGGCTCGCACAGCGACTGCCAATGCTCGGTCGCTCGCCGCCAAGCTCACGGACCAAGCGCGGCTTTGGGCGCTTGAACGAGCGGCACTCGAAGCCGAGCTGGAAACAACGCATGAAAAGATGGCCAGACTGCGTGCAACCAGCCCAGTTTCGATTGGCGCAGTAGGGAGCACAGTCCGTCGGCTGGGACGTTGGCAATGATTCGGAGGTCAATGAGCGCGCCCGCCAAGATCACCACACCAGCATCCAGGTGGAGAAGGCCTGGACAGGTCTCTGCGTGTCAAAAACACGAGCAGACGATTGCAAAGTTGATTACGACGCAGCGGCAGTTGGAACGGCAAGTCGAGAGGTTCGTTGGCATCCCGTTGGCGTTGACTTGAGTGAGCTTTTGCTCACCGGGTAGCAACTCGATTGTAGCTCACAACGACCCTCCGCATGACCCAATCGGCGCATTCATCCGCACTCACCCTCGCCCGTGAAAAATCGTCCCTGGCCGACACTTTAGCTCACGACCTTGATGAGCTCCATGCCGTCATTTCTGAACTGCGCGACCAAAACGAGGGCTATCGCCTCCTTCTCGAAGAGCGCACGCTGCGCGGCGAGTGGTCCTGGGCCAGTGGCGCCAGTAGCACTTCGCGCACGGCATCGCCACTGCTGCAACGGCATCCTTGTCGTCGTCGCCGCATGAGACTGGTCGAGGCGTACCGGGTGCTTCCGGCGGGTTGAGAAAGAAATGTCAAATGTTTCGATCAAGGGATCGTTGTCGAGCGAGTTGGCACGTGCACGGCCACTCGCCTCGGTAGTACCGGTGGTTGAGACGAGGGATATTGGTGTTGGATCCCGCCAGACCAATTCTACGGCTGTGGGATGCTCACCGCCACCAGGCTCGGGTTGGTCGGCATGTCTCTGTCCCGGCGCACGTCAAGGGCTGTTCTGGTCAAGACGCCTGTGCTACCCGAGGATGAGGTGGACCTGGAATTGAACACGTTCCGGCTCCCGAATCCATTCTCAGTGTTGCCGAAGGCGATGACGAGGGCAAGCACCCATGTCACCAGAGTCGGATGAAAAGAGGATACGGAAATTGAGCGATTGTCGACCGAGCTCCGTGCCATGCAACTCTACGTCACCACCATCTTGTCTCGCATTCTGCCAAGCTCTATGGCTGACTCAAAGCGGACACGAGTCCACCTGCTGCCGCAGACGAATCCGCGATCCAAATGCCCTGCCATCACCAGCGACGAGCACTCATGAACCCACTGACCAATCCCACCCGCCTCATTCGCACTCTCTGGCCGACTGGTACTCTCGCCGCACTGAAACATCCCCCAGCTACCCTCCTTCACACTCGACCTGCCCTTCAGCGCCTTGTCGGTGGTCCTGCTCCACTCCCCTAACCCCTCCCGAATACCTCTACTCAATCAATATGTCGACGCCCGACGGGTCGCGCCCACCAACCATCCCCTCGACCCCACGCCCGCAATCACCCGATACTGCCGGCGAGCACGACGACAATCGCTTGCACGGCTGTGGACGCCGCACTCGCCGCAGCACGCGCGCGGCGCGACCGTGACCGTGACGCGGGCGCACGCGGTTTCGGCAGTCGCAAAACGTGTTGTGCAGCCTTGGTTCACTGGGCCGCTGCGGAAGGAGAGCGGCGGAGGATGGCGACGAGGAT